>WAAG01026332.1:307-18524 GCA_013390105.1 Tichodroma muraria | reverse complement strand
GGATGGCGGCGGGCGAGGAGCAGAGCCGCGAGTACCTGCGGCGGCACCGGCTGCCCGAGCTGCTGCACCGCCTCGGAGCGCTGCTGCTCTTCCACCGCCCCGGTGCGCACAGGCCCGGCCCCGCCGGGAGCGGGGCGGCGGCGGGGGCAGCGGGGCCAGCGGCCTCCGCTCCCCGGCTGAGGGCCCGGTGCCCGCGGACACTCTGACCTCGTTGCAGAAAGGCCACGCGAGTTCCTGATCCAGGTGCTGGAGAGGGTAAAGGCAGGGAGACGAGCCGAGGGCGAGTACCCGTTCCTCATGGACGAGGCCAACGTGGACGCCATGTTCAGCCTGCTGGATGTGCTAGGCCAGGGCTACATCAGGCCGGCACAGTACAGGGAAGGTGCGTCCACCTGCGCCCCGGCTCACACCAAACCGTTTGCTTGTACAGAATTACTAAAATCGCTTCAAAGTTACCCATTTGTATACTTCAGAATGATCCGCACAGCTGCCCACGCGACCTGGAACTTGGAAAGTTGAAAAAGTTACATGTGGTTAAGTTTCCTTATGTAAGCTACATGTTGTTATGCTACACACGTTTACCTTCTGTTAGATCTAGGCACCTTTAAATTTAAATTTGTTTTTCCGAAGACTTGCATAAGAAATTCTCTTTTGTTTTTCCAAAGACTTGCATAAGAAATTCTCTTTTGTTAACTTTAGCTCTTAAAACTTTGGGACTGAGCACTGAGGATTTGGAGCTAGAAGATGATGCGAATATCACATTGGATGTATTCAAGGAAGGAATGTAAGTTTAATTGAAATTGTGGTTGTTTTTTGGGGGGGAGGGGCAGTACATATGCATAGGAGATATTTTACTGAGATTTATTTTTTTATTTACAAAGCTACATAACTAAAGGACTTGCTAGTTTAAGCTTGACTGTGTCACCATGCAATGCAAGATTAAAAACCGGTCAGTTACTGCCTGACCTTCTTGACTTGCTGTAAGGTGAACCAAACTCCATGCCCTCCACCACCTCAGTTTCAGGGTCCTCTCGCAGTACCTGCCCCTCAGCTCAGAGGGAAGGTCATCAGGCAGTCCAGGGGTTAAAATACTGAAATGTGGATCTAGAAGTGTGGAACAGTGAGGCCCTGTTGTCTTCTTTGTCAGGGGTGGTACCACAGCGGGATATGAAATAGGTTCGGAGTTCAAATCATTTCTCTTAGTCAAGGTATGGTTCAAGGAGCAATTTTTTCTTAATGGTTGCAATCACTGAAAGGTAATGAACTAATTATCCTCATTATCTAACTAGAGATTTTCTTTTTCTGTCTTAGGAAGAAAAAGATGCTGGAGAGCTGGTCTGTGTATTAGTTTGAGCAGTGGTCTGCTATATATATTAAAAACAGGCATCTTCCCCAATTTTTCTTCTGGTTTGTCAGCTGTGAAGATCAATTTTAAGCAATACTCTCTTTCTCTCATCTTCCCTGCCCTTCAGAGGAGCAATCAGCTGAAAAGGACAAATTACAAGAATGTGTTCATGTCTAGCAGGCACTGGAGGGAGTATTGTTAAGAATTGCTGTTCTTAATATAATTAGATGGTTAAAAAAAAGAAGTAGAGGTGTCATGCAACTGAAATAGTATTTTGGAGTTTCCTCCTTCAGGTTATAGTTTACAATAAAGGATTGTTACCTGTTGGCTCATTACCAATGAATAAAATTAAGTTGGTTTTTGGGCTTCTGCTGGGTTTTGGTTTTAGGGTATTTTTAAGGAAAAAACAACTTCAACAAGTTATGACAAATGTCCACAGGTAAAGGTAGTTAGCATTTCCAGGTGGTATTTTCAAACTTAGCACACACTATGCAATTTATAAGGAGAAACATTTTTTAAAAAATTAGGAGGTAGTCTTGTACAGAAAAAAAAAAACAAATCTTAATTTGTATGACGAAAACTGTGACATATTCCTTCTTTCTGCATTGATTATATACATTTTAATACAGAACATCCATTACCTGGAATTTGGAGATTTAAAATTTAACTGAAGACTGACCAGTTCATAGGGAACACTAGCCCACATTGTACAAAAATGCATTTACACTGTAAATACTCTATGTTCCTTAGAATGATAAAGCAAAAACTGACAAAGCAGACTATTCATTACAGATGAAAACAGTTTTAGCTTCCAAAAGCAGTGGCAAGGTGGCCATGGAAAATAAGATCTGCACAGTTCAACACCAAGTCAGCAGCATTTTGAATTTTTTTTTATAGAATAAGGCATAAGATCAGATAAAAGCAATCTCTCAGCATACAGAAATTAAAGAAATAAGCATATTACAAGATATTTGCTTTGCTTTTGTTCAGAATAAGTAATCTAGACCAAGTTATTAACCATTTCTGAAGAAGTGTTTATTTTCCTGTATTTGGCCAACTAGCTCTCAAATTGAGAAGAATCTCAACATCCCTTTGAGCCAGTTTATAAACTCCAAGTTCATTTAGTGCTGCTGTTGCAGATGGCTGACTTGGCTTTAATGGTTCATTTTCTGAAGCTGACTGTAGGACGTCCTTCAGAAGCAAGGCAGAGCCAATATTCAGGTTCAGGATAATGCAGGCTTCTTTTATGCTAGAGGAAAAGTTACATGGATTAATGTAAGCAGCACAAATTTAAATGTAACAAAAAACCTTCCATGCTCCATGTTGGTTTAAAAATCTTCAGATTTCACCCCAATTAGATGAGGATTTTGATGCTGGACTCTACAAGACTGTGAGCTAGTGAAAAAGACTAACCAGAAAGAAAGAAGCAGCTTCTCATCCCGGACAGCAACTAGACTGCTACACAAGGCAATCCTGAGGAGGAACATAGTTTAAAGTAGTCCTTCTAACAATAAAGTTCGTTGTGTTGTACCTGTATCTTTGACTAGTTTATTTGGCCCAAGTTTCAGAGGTTTGTGCTACTTAATATTCCTTCCATAATTTTATTTAGACATCCTGACTGCACAAAATACTCCAAGACACATGCCACAGTCTGTTCCTGAGTACATGCTGTAGAATCACTTTTCCTAGTTGAAAACATCAGATGCATGAATGATCCACACATTTAAAGTGTGGATAAAAACTAACTGTGAAAAAATCTTGGGTTTTAAGTAAAACATTTCTATTTCTCTGGACACTTACTTTTGAAATACCACTATAGCAGAAGTTTGCCTACTTACTGCTTGAAGTAGTTTTCTGGCCTCTTGCAGTAGTGTGAAAATAGGGGGAACAAATTCCGACTCATGTCAAACTGCAGTTGTGCTGCTCCTCCTTCATTGAAATGATTTGCCATAATGATCTACAAACACAAAGAGGTGCACCTGCTGTTTAAGCCAGTCACTGACACCTACATGGCATTGCACAGGTCACACTGATACCCACTTCCTGATAGATGTACAGATCCACCTTCTCTGCAAGCATTTGCCAGAAAATTTTAAACAGTGAGTGGCAGAGCTGCTGCTCCAGTTGTAGCAAACGGTCTCGCAGTGTCTGCAACATCGGGCACGCGGTGCTCGACAAAGACATCACTGCTTGCTCTGCTTGAGAAGGTAAAGACAACCACCTGAAAGAAACCATTGCACTGCGGTCATTAGAATGAAATTATTCATATTACAACATCTGAAGTTAAAACTACCCTTTAAAAAAACCCTTACCCATTTACAATGTTTCAGAGACAATTCTTTCCCATTTCTAATCTAAAAGTTATCAGTATAATGCTGCGTTTGAATTTCATTTAATATTAAACTCATGCTTTAGTTATAAATCTCTGAACATTTCATTCTAGGGAACCCCATCTAATCTGAAAATCACTGAGTCCTATTCCTTTTATGAAGTACTTCAGAAATTCTGCTCAGGAGAAAATACTCAAGAAGCCCCGTGAAGACAGAACAGTCATGACAGGCCATTTTGCATAAAATCTTCAATATTACTATGAAGAAAATAATTCATTCTCAAAATAGAAAACTAGAATGATCCAGAATCTTTCCTAGGGTTTTTAACTAATGCATCCATTAATTGTGGAACTACTTTAGAAAACATAGCATAACAATGGTCACAAGGTAAGAATTAAGAGAATTCTCCAGAACTGACTACCCTGCAGCTTTCCTACTCCAGAAAAAAAATACTGCCTATTATCTATTCTTGCCTTTACTCACCTTAATATTTCAACAGGAAATAATACTGTAATTTGTGAAGAGATTAAATAAGCAGAATCACCTCTCTTTTTTGTACAGCTTTGCAGCATCTTTGACCTCTCTGAAGACATGATCCACTTGTCGCGTCAGCATGTCGTGCTTCAGGCGTTCCAGGAGGTTGATCATGTCATCAAAGACAGAGCTCTCCATGGACGCCAGCTGTCCCAGCTGGAGCTGGCTCATGGTGTCACTTTCTGCACGAACCTCTAGCTCAGCCTGCTGCAGCTGCAAGAAGAACTAGGCAAACAAAACCAGAGAGGAACACCACAGAAAATAATCTTACCCCTTGAACTTTTCAAAGTTGGTACTTTGTTAGTAGGCACAGTTCTAGAAAACACTCCTCTGGCACATTTATAAAATTAAAGATTTAAGATTTTAAACCCACTTTCTTATCTTTCCCCGTGGTCCTCATTTAGTGAAAAACAAAACATGGTGGTTTAATCCTAGTGATGAAACTGATACAGGTTTCAGATACAACAGCAGATAGGTAAAGGGAACAGATCTAAAGAAATACTGAAAAGATATCTTAAGATTGACAGCAACATTATTTTAAATACCCTGCCTTGGCCTCTTTAAGATTTGCAAGAGAAAACTTTAATTGTAATTTTTTTAGCAATGATTATTCATTGAATCATAAATTTACTGTGCTGACAACAGCAAGAAAATGAATTGAGTTTATCGAGAACAGCGTGACATTGTGGTAACAGCTTGTTGGTTTTGCTTTCAAGCAGATCAAGACACTGTAGTAGATGCAGTTATACAACATGAAGGCTGCTGTCCTATCAAGTCAAGATTATCCCCTGCTAGAGTCACAGCTTCCTGTGAAGACAGTAAGAATTTGGAGGTTGCCCACAGCACACACAGTGCCTCATTCTGCACACTCCGTGTGTAACAGGTTTTTTGACCTTTAGCACCAATAGCCATAGAAGAGCTGAAATTCTGCACTAGGCCGTGCTGCCACCAGGCTGTTGTACAGCAGCCACTAATTCCCAGTTACCAGTGAGTGGCCTTTCTGGGCCACACCTGAACTGTGTTGCAACACAGATACCACATGGGATCTGTCCAAGCTCTCCTGCCATGGCAGGAGTTCAAGCACCAGGCAAAGGCTGCTGCTCTGGTTCAGAGATCTCCAAAATCAATTCACCTTTTTACAACAAAAAGCATGTAAATGAGACTACTCTTTTTTGGTCTCTTCAACTTATTCCATTTCCCAGGCCCTCTCTGCATTTCCCTAGAAAGTTTATAATTGGCAGCTTAGACCTCAAACAATAATCTGTCCTTATTCATACATCTTTTACTAAATCTGAATTTATATCTCATTCTATGCTTTCAGTAATTAATTCTCCTAAATACACCTAAAAAGTGATGAAAATAAAATGCTTTTTATGAAACAAATGTCCAAAGCCCATTTTTAAATCTTTTTTTCCGAAAGAAGAATAATTACTTACTACATTGTCGGCCCAATCTGCCAACACTGTTGCTATATAGTTAACAGCATTAAGGATTGCACAGTATCGGAATCCTAAGGAAGCTCTTGTCTCTTCCTTCATTACTTGAGTTAATCGTATCCTGAAATCATCAACTAACTCCTTCTGTAGGCCCAGGAACTGGAGTTTTCTGGAAGCTGTTGGAAGATTCTTATACCTGTCTGGAAAGATATTAATAAAATGTTTTTAGGCTTTCCAACACTAAGTAAAAGCTTTTCAAAAGGAAACATTACAGGCATCTTACTGTACCACCTCAGGCCTATGAGAACATCAAAGAGTCAGTATTTAAAACAGCTGATATTTCAATGTTTTCAGGGAAACTGCCCATGCAACGACTTTCTTCCCCCTCCTGATTCCACGAGCAGTTTGTATTCTAACACTTGAAGCAATGTGTGGTAAAACCACACCCTCCAGTGTGGCCCCTAAAGCGTTCTCACACAAAGACAAAGCCATTGAAGATGCAATTGTCTCCTGAAAACATACTTGCTCTTATGTACTGTTGCTAAAAAAGAGAAGTTACTTAATAGCTTCTGAATTGTCACAGATTCAAAAGAACTATTAGGATTTATTACTGCATTGCAACAAATTATATTCTGCCAACTGAGAGAATATGGTAAATATCAAATGCATATTTTTAGTTATTATTTTGCAAACATGTCACAAGGTCAAGATTATTCATGCATGAGTTAAGTGTCCAAAATACAAAATGGACGGGAAACTTCTATGAAACTGCAAACATCACAACTTTTTAAGATTCTTTGGTGACTATTGCTGACAATGAATATTTAGTCAACTATTTAGTAAAGAAATCTGTTAGCAGAAGGTTTTTTACTGCTCATTACAAACAAGAGCAATATCCACAGATATAATTACCTGTTATAACTAACAACAGAGTCATAAAAGTTTCAGCACAGTCTGGAACCTTCATTTCATCTACATCAGTTATATCTTTGTACTGTGATATCCATGCAGCCTCTGATGAAAGCATAGAGTCCATTTTCTGAAGAGCAACTGAGAAGCAAAAAACTTGTAAGTTAAGTTTTTAATTTAAAAAAATTCTAACAAAAGTCCCTCTAAAATATATTAACATAAAAGCCTTATCTCTAGTAAGTAAAATTTTGCATTTTCAGGTTATAAAAACTGACAACTCATTTCATAGAAAACCAGCTTCAATGTATCTGCACTTGCAACACTGTTAATAGGTTAAATGTCAGAATTGATTGGGGGGTTGGTTTTGTTTTTTTAATAGTTGGCTTGCTCCTTTCCAATATATTTCTTCTTCATTTCTCAGAAACTAATACCTCACCCTTATTCCAATTTAAAGTCCATCTCTCACTGCACACACATAACATTTGACTTAAAATAAGCCCACTTGATTGCATACAGCTCTGGGGCAAGAGTCCCACAAAATACAGAAGCACTGTTGAAGCCTAATCAATTTTTATTCAGAATAATTACAGAGCATAAAATACATATGTTTTTGGTAGTAGCCCTGTCCAAATGACTTATCCTGTTTAAGAAGGGTGGTTGTGTAAGTAGACACATACTTTCTGACTGTGCAATATAAAGGCCAACAAAATGCACTGAAAGTCTTACATTTTTTTTCCACTGTTAGCCACCTTTGGAAGCAGGATTCTTCTGACAGAATATGCATGCAACTGGGAAAACTGCTGAGATAACCATGAACGCTGTATAACTCTCTCTCAAATAGAAGTACCTCATCCACAAGGTGACAAAAGAGTGTATCATCATACAACAGGCAGGGAATATCAGCAGACAACTTCTCCAAAATCAGCATTACTAGAGCACGAGAGAATTCAAGCTTTGGAAAGGAAAGAAGTGAATGTCAGAGACAGGAAGTATTGTCATGTGCAAACTTGTACACAAGAAATTGCTACTAGACTAAGTCTCACCACGTACATGTTTCAGTGGAAATGGGCCTACACAAATACACAAATATCTATCAGAAGCTGACTTAGGTATTTATATTCACATTTACAAACCATTTAATTACTTACCCCAGCATTCACTGAAGATCCTGCCTTGTCCAGTATTGGCTGGATTTTGTCATCAAGGAACTTTGAATGATTTCCGATCCACATAAGTACTTGTGTTAAATACCACTCAGGCTCATTTTAAGAAGAAAAGAAATTATTAAATGCATCCAAACATTTATTCAAGTGCTACTGGTATTTTAGGACAAATTTCTAAAAATACAACTCTCTTTCCCTGCCTTCTCTTGATCTCAGGTCACATAAGTCTTTCACTCTGTTGTATTTAACTTTCATCTATATAAACGCATTATCAGAAAAATATTTCTGTATTTTCATTGTCTTAAATGTACCAAATATTGTATTTCTCAAGCAAAAGTTCCATTTTTATTTCTCCTTTCTCTACTGCTTTCTCACTCATGACAGCTTTGTTTCTGTTCATGTACTTGTTCCTGTTCTCCTGCGTGGCCCTTATTTCTTGGTACAACAAAAAGGATGCGCTCCTGAGAAAAGCTCTGCTCTTATTGTTATTGTACCTAACCTCAGCCCCACCTTCCCCCTAGAAGTGGGGAATCTATCACCTTCTCATTTCACATTTTAATGCCTTTAAGCTTTTTCACTTTCCACACCTAAAAATATGGGCTGCAGGTTTTGATGAACACTTCTTTCAATGTTAGTGCAACTGGAAGCAGTTCCCGTTTTCCTCATTCCCAACAGCTAAAGAACCTTCTGCCGAGATGCACTCACATTTTGTGTGTCTGTTTCTCACCTCCTTTCTCATTTCTGTATTCATTTTCACTTGTCTCATTAATTTTATCATGCTTGGGTTGTTGGGGTTTTTTTGACACTCCTTCCCCAGCTGGGCAAGGTCATCATGAATTCTGAGCCTCTCCTCTGAAATACTGTTAATCCTGTCCAGGTTGCTGTCTTTTAAATATTTTACACTGCTTTTTCTTTATTGAATTATCCAAGTAATTACTAAACAAAAAAACAAAAAAACAAACAAAAAAAAAAAACAACAAAAAAACCCAGAAAAAACAAAACAAAACCCAATCCAAAAAACCCAAACCAAATTTCAGCAAGGCCCTGTTGAAATCTCTTTCTGACCTGACACTAGTTTCCCTGTACACTTTTCTTAACAAGTTCTTCTTCTTAAAATAGTTGTTCACCTATTGCTGTTTGCAAATTCAATGTCTTGAACATAATTTTTCTATTTGCTTTTAAAGTAATTTTGTTTATATCTAAAACACCTCTTTCCCACTAGAATACACAAGAGTATTTTTAAAAGCTCTGTGGTAGCATCTGTCAAGATTGCAAATGTATTTAGATTTACCCAAGATGGTGATCATAAGCAGACTTGTGCAACAGGACTGTTACAAAACATCTCTCAAACTCTGCTCCAGATGTGTTACAGTGGCATTAATGCAACGAAACCCATTCCAATGGTATTCTCAGATAAAAATCCTCAGTCTTTGAAGGCAACTCACACAAAAACTGAGTCAGTTTCCAACTGGTAAACTCAGCATCTCTTGTTTTATGTCAATTAAAAAATTCAACACATTAAAAAAAATAAATTATTTAACAGTACCTTTCAATTAATCACATTTCATGTCCTAACTGTGGAATCCAACATTTTCAGTTACGTGAAGGTAGCAAAACACAATGCCAAAAATCAATGTCACAGCCTTTGTGCTCAAGAAATACAGAACAGCGCAAAACCATTTGCAATAAGACAGGAAATTAATCAAAACTTGTGAACAGATGGGAGTCAGTCTAAGATTGTAATAATGCTTTTATGAAGGATCTGGGCAAGGGAAAAGTATTGCCTTGCCCAGAGAAAATGCCTGTGCCTCTGAAAGGTCTCCAAGTGCTATCTCGATGTCTGTCCACACTTAGGTAGGCACAAGAACTGCACGGTTGTGAAGAATCCTAATTTTGGAAAACGTGAAATCTATACAATTTAAACATGGCAATCTTGGTTTACAAAGCAATTTAGAAATGCCAAATCGCTTTCTCCCATACCTTGTTAAGAACATTGGTTTGTTTATTTCCAGTGAAATGATACTTGAATCTTTTCTGGAGAGGATTCAGCATGATCTGTATGGGAAGGACAATTGATGGTGAAGGGGGTAGAGCGTACTTTTCCGGCAGTTGTTTAGGTTTGGTTAACAGCTCATCTCTAAGTTTGGCAGTCAAGGATGAATGTAAGTGTTGAATTACCCCAGCATCATCATTTCAATAGAATGGCTTACAAAAATGAGCACTGCTTAGTTCTACACCATTGACCGAAGGCAGTAGTATGAAAACAATATAATTCCTCAAATATAAAAGATACTCAGAATGTTCCACTTTATGTAATATTAAATATAACTCAGGCCTTTAGGGATTATTTATTCAATGACAATACATGTTCCTTAAGTCTGTTTGATTTAGGAAACATATAAGAACCCAGCAAACCACCACTGTCATAAACAAACACAGTGGCTGTCCAAGAGACACATATTCATATTTGTTAAAGGAGGATAAAGGATTTATAAATCCTGGGATTTATAAATGCAACACATGATTTCCCATTTTCATGTAATGGATTTAAGTGAGACACTCTGCCAAACCAAAATTGTTACCAACTCAGGATTGTGTACAGTGGCCTTGCATCTTTCCACTACATGATTTAAAAACAAACAAACAAACAAACAAAAAAAAGGCAGACACGGTCTCACACACACACACACACACACACACATATACAGACTTAGTTGAGGTTTAGTTCTAACTAATATTTTGTGAATTATTTAATTCATAAAAATCAGGGACAGAATGAGCAGCAGTGCCCTCTGAGCCACGTCAAAGGCAGACTATGATTGCTGCACAACCTGCACAACAGAAATCCTCCTGCAGCCTACCCTTTTTGTAAAGTCTCCTTCCAAGACATGTATGTTTAGTTTTCCCTCTTTTCCTTCTGGTGTGGGACATATTAAAGTGATTAAAGCTTATTTCACATAAGGCTATGAAAGGAAACGCATTAACTGTGTCTAATAAAACACACATCACCATTTTTTCATTAACATGCATTGGTAATGGTACCAAACAGTGTAAGACCAAATCTTCATGCAACCAGAACTGTCAGCTACCGTGAGAGCGCTGGATCTAATGACTTGGAGTAAAAATGTTGCTACTGATAAAAAGGACAACTTTGGCACTTGGCATTTTCTAAATGGCAAAAAAAACCCAAACAAACAAACAAACAAAACAAACAAAAAAAAAAAACACAACCAAAAAAAAAAAAAACCCACAGCATTCTAATGTTAATACAAAGTAACATAAATTATCTTCTGTCTTATCTTAGGGAGAATAAAATTTTAAGTAATTCTCCTTGAGAATGTGCATCTCTAACAGTTTTTATTCTTGCTAAAATACACCACAAGAATTTAAAAGGATACGAGGTTTGCAGTTTCAGAAGCTGACAGAACAGCATCTCCAAGTTGTTGTACACCTCAGGAGCGTTGGCTGGTGCAGCAAGGCCAAATGCCTGGGACTGAGGTGGCCCCACAAAGGGCCAGCGGAGCTGCGTCAGCACCTCCTCAAAGTCACTGCAACACAAAATAAGCACTTGGACATGAACTTACAGTACAATGTAAAGATGAGGTTGTCACAATATCTCTCCTACCTTGTCAATTTGTCCTTAAGGATTTTATGCCAGAATTTAACAGTGGACCTCACAAAAGCAAGAAGATGAGAACAAGATGACTCCTGAAGTTTAATATCCAGTTCTGCCATGAATGCTAGAGTACTGGCTGCCTCTGGAACATTGTTGGTCATCAGATATTGCTGAATGCTATCACTGTAAAACACAAAAAAGTCAAGGCCAGATATTCATTAATGACAACAGAAAAGAATCATTCGTATATTGAAAAGTAAAGACAAAATTTTCTTGAGTTTATAATATTTTAATAATGGGATAAACCAGGTCACCAGCCTCAGAGCACATATACAGTACTCAGAAACTACCTCAGTTCTTCTATGCGAGAGATCCACTTGAGGTAGGCCAGGTGTCGCTCGATCTCTTCCACCTGACCGATCAGCACATCAAGATCCTCCATCCATGGCTGAGCTTTCAGCAAGTGGCTACTGATGGCCTCAGACAGAACAGTTTCTTCCCCTAGAAGCTGACTCAGAGACTTTTTGGAATCTTCTGCATTCTTTAAGGCATTCTGAATTCTTTTAGGGACTTCTGACGAAACTGTAAGTACCTGCATTGACAGAGAAGTATTAAGGCAGATGTAAAACCACTGCACTGTGTAGAGCAGTATTGTTTGAGATACTGATACATTTCATTTAGTTTCATATTCTTAATCAGTCATACAGCATGTTCAGAAGAAGAATTAAAATTCTTTTAATGCTAAGAAGATGCTTACCTGTTCTTCTAAGTGCTTTTTGTTTTCAGATAGCTTTTCAATCAGGCTGTCTAGCTTTCCCAGGGAATCATACTCATTTCCGAGTTCTCTTTCCACAAATTCAGAAACATAGTATGGAATATCACAGTGGTCTAGATCTCGAGCGACTTCTTTCTTTCTAACAGCAATGCTTGCCATGTTTTCTTTCTCTGCAATACTGAGTATACGATTTCTAATTAGCCAACACTAAGACAGCACAAACAAATATTATCTGTTGAGGAACAAGACTTCATGAAAAGCTGGACAGTCCAATTTAAACTGAGACTGAAATACCATATTCATGAATTATACCGCTTTAAGTGAGACAATCTGCTGGGTTAGGTCTAACCTGAGGTCTGATAAAACCTTGCTTACATATACAACTGGTGATGTTTTATATATTAACTACCAAAGAGAAATACATCTGTTGATTTCTTCCTTCCCCAAAAGTGTGAATTATATTAAAAACAGTTCAATAAATATGTCATTCCTACATACATAATATAGAAAACTTAATGAAAACTACAAAAAAAAATTGTAAAATGCAAAGGAAGATAATGTTCCACTTTCCCTTTTCACAAGTTTAGGTATTTCAGAGATGCTAACTCATGACTAATGTGTTACTAGCAAAGTATCCATGTGGGCCTTACAATAATTTGGAAAGTAAATGCATCACTGAAATATTTACCAAAAAAACCGCACACAGCACAACATAAAAGACACTTGCTGATCCACACATTTGGCAGAATCCAGAGAAACCTGACATTGAGAGGATGTTCACAGAGAAACAAAAAAGGCAACAATGACAACTGTTTGGCTAGTTCAATCCTCAACTTCTTAGTATCACTTTCAAAACAGTATTTAAAAATAAAAACTTACACACTTGCACTTCATCTGCTACAAGCTTTAATTAAGTTAAAAACCCCTGTTAAACTGAAAACAGGAGCGAGAAAGTGGCGCAGCTGATAAGCCAGAGTTGCAGAGGCAATGGAGAGCACCAGGAAGAACAAACTGGGCGACCAAGGGTGCTGCAGAAGAAGCGAATAAAGAGAACGGAGTAGTAAAATTCCTGTTTGCAGCAATGTAAACATAACACGGCAGGAAAAAACTAACCAAGCGGCGCTCTTCTGCGCTCTTTTCATACTTAGTGGAAAGGATCGGGTTACAGGAGAGAACTCTGAGCGCGTCCCTCCCAGCAGCTGCCTGCTCAGCCCCGCGGCTCAGCACCCACCTCGGCCAGAGTGCCGGGCACGTCCAAGGGCCGGCCGAAGGCTCTGCAGGCTCCGGGCGAAGCGCCGCCGACCACAACCCGGGCTGGGCGGACAGGCCACCCCTCAGCCCGGCGGCGGCCCGGCGAACTCCTCCTCTCCCGCCACGGGCGCCCGCCGAGGAGCNGGCCCGTGCTCCGAGGGACGCGGCCCGCGGGCTGTCCAACCCCGTGCTCCGAGGGACACGGCCCGCGGGCTGTCCAACCCCGTGCTCCGAGGGACACGGCCTTGCACCTCACGGCCTGCCCGCCCCCTCCGCACGCAGCCGCCGTGGCCGGCAACAAGACCAGCAACACAGGCTTTGCATTGGGCTGAAAAGGCCACGTCTCTTTAGAACATCTCCCCAGCACTTATTATTTCCCAGCAAGAAGGCCGGCTCATTTCCCGCCAACAATGGACAAGGGCCAGGCGCAAAGGAAGCGCTTATACACGCCCAGAGTTTCAGGTTAATTTATTTTTAGTACCTGTTTTTTGGTGCAGGTATTAGCTGGAAAATACAAGGATTTTCTCAATGGAAAGTCGATCTATTTAAAAGAGCTGTACAGCTTAACAGCACACAAAAGCCTTGCTAGCAGAATCCACTACTGCATCAGTGCAAATGCTACCAGCAAAACGCATATTCATCAGTATTTTAATTTTCATCTTTCTCCGTGTAATTCATTGTATTTGAAAAGACTTCAAGGTGGGCTGAACTCATGAAAACATTCAGTGCTTGCCCAAACAAGGCAAGCTAAACATTCTTCCAGGTCTGATGCCAGTATAAGCTCAATTCTAAGGACGCATCCATGTTACAGCTCAAGCAACTTACTCATTCAGGAAAAAGCACCAGTCACTAAAATCTGTATTATATTACAGTCACCATCTTGCAAATGACTACTGAAGTTAAATGCTAGCATTAAAAAAACTTTAAAAAATACAAATCTCTTACTGCGACTTTTTAAAGATTTGTACAGAACATGTAAATAAGAAAACACTTTGTTTGCTAAAATTAAGTAATTCTGCAGTTCATTCAGCGCAACCAGGTAGTATTCAGTTGTGTCTGGTTTTTTATGCTTGTGTCCATTTTCAAAACTTCTCGAATCGCCATGGTAGCGTAAGTGGATGGGGGAAGGGAGAACTCCATCTTCAGTGCCCTGAACTTGCCATCTATCAGAAGGTATAAGAGACAAAAAACAAGAGCAAGTGGTTAAGGGCATATATAATGCTCATGCTGGATGCCATCTAAACTGGACTAACAGCTTCCACAGCCAACTTCCCCAGCCCATAAAGCAAAACAACCACCACCATCACACTCCTGTTTATAATCTACAGTGAAAAATTTAATGAACCAATTTTTTAACAATTTCAGCACAAAATGGTGGTGCAGAGTCTTCTTCTTTTAAAAGCAAACATTTGTTCTTTCAGACTGAATTCTTTGCCTGTCTTCCCTTTTCTGGAAAGCAGTATCAAAACACCTTGTGACCAAATTAAGTATTTGAGTCATCTGTGTTCAGCATCAATAACACAGGCTCAGTATACAAGCAATTCGTGACTTAATTACACCTTTGTTAGTTGCAGGCATTTACTGCTAAGCATTTTTACATATACTGTAAAATACTTGATTTTACAGATGCCTGTAAGAAAATGTAACAGTCAATACAGATGCTGAAGGAATGCCTTGCACCCTTGAGAAATTAGGGTTCTTATTTAGACACCTAAATAAGTGTCGGCTTTAGAGGTCATTGTTACCATTACTTAACAGTCAATAGTAAATGAAAGCTCTTCCTTAAAGGAGCTTTCAATACGTAGCTGTTGAAAGCAACAGGCAGATCAAACTTCCATGTGGCAAACCAGCAGAAAAATCAACTTACCTGTAGGGAGAACTGGTAACGGCTTTCCTTCCAGTTTATCCAAATCCGTAGTAAACAATGGGATTTTAGGATCATCATATGCAACAACTTCCCTTTATAATACACATAAATTTTATTATTATTTTAAATTATTTAGATTAACATTTTATAAAAATATTTATTATAATACTATTTTTATTATTATTGCAATTTGGCATTTACAACTGAAATTGAATTAGGAAAAATAGCAGGTAAAGGTTTATGTAGAAGACTTGCCTTGGCTTTATGAAGATTATTAAAAAATAATTTTAAGTTAGGGAGAAGTTTCTTTTGCATAACTCTTCTGTTTGCCCTTGTCTGCTGTCAGAGTTTCCAACTATACAGGAAGTACAGCTCATGAAATTAAGGGAAGAATGGTGTCAACTCTAGGAGTACCTTAGCAGGAGTGAAGCCTTTCAATACAGTCATCCAGACTTTGAAAGGGTTTAAACACACTCCACGGTTTCTGCCGTTCATTTAACAGAAATTCATATGTAACCATGAGGCTGAAAAACTAACTGGGAAGTAGATAAGCTTAATATTAATTAGCGTTGATGTTTCAAGTGTATAAATATCTGTATTTTTGTGCTCCCTCCTAAATCCTCTATATTTTATTCTATGCAGTGATCATGTCTTTCTGCACATTTGTACAGTTCCCTGTTTAAAACGTATTTATTCAGTTGCCATATGAAAATTAGGCTTTATCTCTAACAACAGTGATTTAGTAGGTTTGAGTGATACAAATTTTTCTGATTGACAGGTAATTGGAGACCTACTTTTTCATAGCAAGACCACAAAAAAACCTTGTTTTGAATATTATCTATTATTGTTTCAACATAAGTAACTATCTATGAAGTGTTCACACAAGCCCTTGCAAGGAGTGAACAACTAGATAGATGTCTTGATACTCCTTCACCACAGAACCAGAGAACCAAGGAAGAAATAAGGGTGTAGTTCCACTTCAGCTGCATTAAAAACATGCGAGGAGTGCAGAGAGATTCCTCTCTACTTGTTTCAGTCGGTGCGGATGTCCCATGGACCAGTCTCATGTTATTCTGTACTTAAATAAACTCTATGCTGTCAATTCAAGTGTAAATTCTGTTACGCTCCCACTCACCAACTGACATTCTGAGGCCGAATGATAATCTTCCTGTATGCTCCAGAAAGTGAGTAATCTCTGATCTTATGCCTCATGTTGTTGATATCAAGGTTGTCAGCTACCAGCATCTCCTTGTAGGCCTCACCAACTGCAAGAGAGGAAAATATTTAATACAAGAGAATGTAGTGTGGCCAATTTAAACAGCCTGTTTTCATAGACTGTTCCCTTCCTTTACATTTAGTTGTTTTCAACATATATGGGATAAATGCTACACAGAAGTTTAAAACTACTGCAAATCTTATTACCTTATTACTTCTACACCCTGATTAGTAGAGGCAGTAACAAAGAATGCATCAAATCAAATTTCAGCTGAAAAGAAAATTTACTAAATACTTTATTGACATTTAAATGCCGTCTCATACATGCTTTCCAATTTTCTAGACTTCACAGGACTAATCTCAGGTATATGGAAAAAAGTAACTAAAAATAAAGGGCCAGACTACCCATTACTCTCTCATTAAACAGCAGCAGAGAGAAATCAGTTGACTATTTGACAGTCAAGTACAAGAACAGTTCAATCCAATATTGAAGAAAACATGCAGGGAACTCATGACTAACCTCATCTGTAAGAATAGATAGAGCAGGTGAAACCTACGGCCAGCTACAAAGAGGGACCAGCATTGTCCAGGCACACAGAAACGGTGTTAGGAAAGCCAAAGCTCAGCTACAGTTGAAAGCAGCAAATCACATCAAAACCAACAAGAGTTCAGCTGCAACATAAGGAATGAAAGAATACAAGGGAAGCGATGGCCTGGTGCTAAACAGGGAGGCTGGTCTAGTGACAGACTAAGGCTGATGGTCTCAGTGCATCTTTCGCCTCAGCCTCGACCAGCAAAGTGCCCCAGGCCTCTCAGAGACAACGTTAAGAAAGAGAGGGAGTGGGAGAAGATACGGGCTGAGAGAGCTGGCTCACATCACAGTGAAGTTTTTCTCTGTCACCTCAGAGATTGTGCAGATCTAGGGATGTCCCAGACAACTGCAGAAAACCAAGTGTTGCACCCAATTTCAGAAAGAGCAGGAAAGATAATTACGGAATTAATTAACAGACCAGTGAGGCTAACTCTGGTCCCTGGGAAAAATAATGGACTTAATCTTTGGGCACACAATGACTGTGGTTTTAATACTGGGGAGAAAAAGGAAAAGAAAAAGCAAAAAACCCACCAACCTTACTGTCTTCTGTGATTAAATTATTATACCTGTGGATGAGGGGAGAGCAGGGACTGTTGCCTGCCGTGCCTGTAGCAGGGCTGTCAATGTGGCTGTCAATGGCCACAGCATCTTTGTGTCCGAAGTTAAAACATTACAGTGGGTGGACTGGTAAGTGGGTAACTAACAGCTGTCTGGCTCAGCAGCTCAAAGTATAGTCACTACTGGTTGCAGCTCTACCTAGAAGCAGAGTTCCTCAAGGAACTGAGATGTGTCCTGTGAAATAGTGGAGAAGAGCTAGAATTTACCCCAACCAATCGTGGGCTAAACCAAACTGAAGTGGTATTCAATACATGCAAGGACAGGACTGCTGTTCAGAGGGACTGAGGCACACTAGAGGAGTGGGCCAAGAGGAACCTCATGAAATTCATCAAGGACAAAATCCTGTACCTGATTAACTCCTCGCAGTGGTACAGGTTAGTGAGAAACTCTGCTCTGCTGTCATCTGGGATTCCCAGTGGGAAGGAGACTGAGCAGAGCACCCCGGCAGCAACAAAAGGCTGACATTAATGTTTTAGAGATCTGAAGTGATGTATTGCTTTAAAAGTCACCAAGGTTGAGTAGATCCAATTTTCCTTTGAAGAACAATCTTAAAGCAGACTTACGTT
>WAAG01026317.1:178-10989 GCA_013390105.1 Tichodroma muraria | reverse complement strand
TACAGATACCTAGAGGGGTGTCCAGGAGTTTAACAAATAAAGTGATCTGAAAAATACAATTCAAGGAAACCTCATTGAAAAACATCCTGCTGCCACATTTATTTACACTTATACCTGGGAGTTTTGTAGCTCCAATGTTTTCAATGAATCTCATTTCCCAGAGTCAACAGCAGGACAGATCTCAGAGGTTTGTCTGGCCTTAACCCATTCAGAGCCTGCCTAGGACAGACCTGGTAACTGGCACTGCAGAACAGCTGGGGCAGGTCAGAAGTATTGCCCTGCCTTTGGGAGCAGCCCTTCCAAACAGGCTTTTGGTTTTGTTAACATCTAAGGCTTCTCAAGCTTCAGTGTCCAGCTTTGGCTGAAGCACACTACAGCCATCAGTCTCAGAGATTAGAGACGCACAGACATTATCCCAAAGGGAAATTTTGTAAGCTTGTGGCCTTGAAGGGATGAATTAATCCAGCTATATTTCAGCCTGCATTTCCAGAAAACATTTCAGATATGATGGTAGGGTTGCTACACTATCTTCTCCTTGAGGCCTATCCTCCAGAGGCCAAGAATCACTATCCTAATCTATTTAGAGCGGCAGATTCAAGCTGACAGCTGAAATAAATACAACAGAAAAGTACTAGGAAAAAAATCAGTATACCTGTGAGCCATCTAGGGGTTGCAGTGACATGGCTTCATCACCCAGCCTCCAGTAGGAGCAAACTTGCAGGTCTGAAATAGTTTCTAGCAAAGGGCTGTTTAAAGTCTCTGGTAACAATAAGCTTAAGAGCCCAGATAACAGACCAGTTGCTCCAAACACAATGTAAGGCAGAGACCACTGTACAGATTTCTGGAAAAAATAACAGAGTTAGGCTGAGATTGGTTCCTTGTAGCTCATGTTGCATATTTAAAGGATCTAGCCTTTACAACCATTCCCTCTGGCAATGTTTGTGCTCCTATTTAACACAAAAGTCACCAATCCTTCTGCTGTGGGATTTTTTTGTTTGGCTGGTTGGCTTTTTTAGCAGTAATTGTCAATTATATCTTGTCAATACTATTAGAACCCCACAGATTTTGTCATGAACTTTAAAAGAAACACCTGCTGAATTTGAACACAATTCTTGCCTCTAACACATGTACTTTTTAATAAATGCAACATCCCTTTGTGGTGGGGAATAGATACCCCAGAAAAACAGACATGCTGCTTGGAGATCTCTTGAGATCATCTAGGCCAACAACCAACTCTAAGCACAATTATAACCTCAATTAGATCAGGTCAATCACTGCTTCACATAATCTAATATTAAAGAAACTCCAAGGATGGAGATTTCACCTCCAAGCAGATTGTTCCAGGCTGCATTAAGCCTCTCAAAAATATTTCCCAAATTTCCTATCTAACCCTCAAGTCAAAACTTGTGATAAACATATACTAACAATGTGGGATAGTGTCAAAAGCCTTACAAAAGCCTTCCCTGCTCTTCTCCCTTTCCTCATCCATACTGCCTTCTGTGATGAAATGGCTGACTCTCAAATCAAGCTGGCTGAGAAGGAATTGTCCTTAATAAATCCATGTTCACTGATCCCAATGACCTTTCTTGCTTTCACATGCTTATAAGCAGACTCTGGCAGGTCATGTCAATCTTCCCACAGACTGAGTTAGAGGTGTTCAGCCTGTAATACCTGGGTTCCACTTTCTCATACTGAAGACACATGTAGGGTTAGCCTTCTTCCTCCCATAGCTACCAGTGATCCTTCACAATAATAGTGGTTTATCACAATGATGAACATTTGCTTTACTATCACAACCATTCTTATGGAATCCTACCCAATGGAATGGAAAGCTTCCAGTTCTAAGTGTTCTTGAACCTACTGCTCCTCCTACTGTTTGCTGGCCTTCTGTTTCCTCAGCTGTGCAGACAGGCAGAGTATCGGAGTCAAGCTTTGTCTCTCAAGACTGAAGCTCAAGTATTTCAGCTTATTCCATGCCACCTGCCAACGGGATGCCCATCCCATCCATCAACAGGCATTTTCACTGAATTTCCTTTAGCTGAGTAATAGAATCTCTATTCATGCTCCTTGCTAGTTTTAGCTTCAACTGAGCTTTGGCATTCCTGGCATCACCTGTGACAGCCCAAGCAATGTTTATACTCCTCCTCTGATGCCTGTCCCTGTTTTCACAGTAAAGGCGGCTTATTTTAAAAAAGGAAAAGAGTTTAGCTGTTTGTTTCAGAAACTCATACTGCAGAGAGCAATTCTAAATTGAGGAAAATGACAGGCTGTGATCAAATAAAAGACCAACATTTCATCTCTTATCTCAGCAGCTAACTTCTCCTATTTTTACTATTATGAGATCTCCCGACAAAAGACACTGAAAATGCATTAAAATAGCGGAAGAAATTATGAAACACAAAAATAATTGATTATTTTTTCTAATCAGGGCTCATTTGTTATTTAACCAGAACTACTTTCATTTTCATGGAGCCCCTTCAAACATTATGATCCAAGATCTGTGTCTTATGCAGTATCAAATTTCTGTCAGACACGATATAATGGATGCCCCAACTGCTACATAGAAGCTGCCTATCAAATCCACCTGGGAGACTGGCAGCAGTCCTGCCCTGCCTGTTGTTCCCCAGAGGTGCTCACGCTCTCACCTGCCCAGTGCTTCATTCTGCAGATTAAAAGACTCCCTGTGCTCACCTGCCCTTTTGCTAACCTTCTGCCTCACATGTCAAATGGCAAACTGCAGAGAAGAAAATTACCTGAGATGAAATCTGTCACATTAAAGGTATTGTCACTGGGCCTCAGCAAACAGCTGGGCAAAACTGGCACACTTTATACCTGCATACATGTAAATTAACGGTATCACGTCTGTGTTTTGTTTCTCAGAATCTTTCTTTGCCTTGTCGGCGTATCAGATCTCCACATCACCTTCATCTGCTGAAAGACAAACTGCTTTGCTGGTATTTATAACCCATGGATACTTAATGAAGTGCACTGACAGTAAAATGAACTTTTTCTCAAAAATGTGAGTTATTGAGCCCACATGCTTAACTTTGCCGCAGTAGTTCTTTTAACCACATGGGTGTTTTGCTATTGCTTGTGCAGGGTTTAAAATTTGGTATCACCATCTTGGTCATTTGAAATTATTATATTTTAAGGTCCACTAGGTAGGTCCCAAAATTCCTACAGAGGTAAAATACTTCCTGAATTAAATAATGCTGGGGTTTTGTCTAATCACACAGACGATACTGCAATGCCTTTGGCCTACCACGATACTGTTAAGATAGCCAGTTTATGTATCTTAATTTATATACAAAATTTATCCCAAACATTCCCATCTCTGTAAGCCTCTGATACACCAGAGCCACAAAACAAGAATATACGTAACAGAAGTTCAGACAAACCAATGAAGGGACAAAAGGCGCAATGATTCCACCAACACGGGAAAACATGGAGCAGGCACCCATTCCAACATTCCTATGAAAAAAACCAAAAATAATTAATCTTTTGAAAAGTGTTATTGAGCAAGGAAAAAGACTCAGCAGTCATGACCCTGAGCACATTAACTGGCAAAAAAAATTCAAATGTAACTGAAAGCATCCCAAGACAGGAATGAAACATGTTTTTGTGATTAAAATGAAGCAAAAATCCCCTTTACATTCAGAATTTTTACATACCCACACTGGAACAAGTGTGATTCCAGTTAATGCATCAGAGTCGGAAACTCTGGCTGAATTAATTTATTCAAATCCTACTCATCATCAGATTTGCCCACTCATGAAAAACACCACAGTACAGTTTCACTGGTGGCTGACCATCATATGCACCCATATGGCAGAAGCTTCTGTCTGTTCTGTCAGCACAAGCAGGGGGTACTTTTGCCCCCAGTGAGTGAAACCTTACTCTTGCTCACACGCAGCCTGTGAAGCATCAAGTTACTTTTACAAAGCTTATTGACCAGTCATCTTCAATGTTCCTGGTTAAGCATGTATGATGATAGAGTTGTCTGGTTTTATAAAGCACTCATTACAAAAATATCAGCAGTGCTATAGTTATCCTCATTAGTAGAAGGGGAGTTGTAAGCGGGCCAAGCAGATAAAGGTCTCTTTTACTGTTACATAAAAACATGGTTAGTGTGAAGAGAACACTGCAAATTTGATGGGAGTGAGAGGATGGTAAGGGAAGAAATTTCAGATGTAAAACTACATCTAATCATTATATGTAACTGAAAAATTCAAATTAAAAACTATAGTTAATAGGAAAAAATTAAGAGAAATAAAAGATGATCATGTAAGAGAAAAATGAAGACTTAAAATTAACTTGTGTTACCTGATGACTGTGGGATAAAGTTCTGATGTGTAGATGTAGACAATGTTAAAAGCCGCACTGATTGTCAGTTTTCCCAGCAGAGACAGAGAGCGACTATTCACCACTGCAAACACTCCAGTATCTGAGAGAGAAAATGTGACCCTTGTAAGGCTTTTGAGCACTCCAATACACCTCTAATCATTTCAATCACACAATAGTATGGTGTGAAAAGGAATCTAGTGAAGAATCTAAAAGCTGAAGCTACAACTCAGTAGTTTCAGTCTACCACTAATTAAATACTAAATTAGTCCTAGCAGAAGGCTGAAGAAGAGTACAACAGATACACTTTCCAAAAGTGACCACTTTTTTTTTTTAACAAGAGCCCTATTCATTGTCATTTCTACAGTATGATAGCATTCTTCTAACATTATTACTTTGAAAGGAAGATGCTGTAAAGAATCATACCAAATTTCCCATCCAGTTTAGTTTGTCAGAATAGCCAGTGCTTATTTGCTTACTTGTTCATAACAGTGCTTATTATGCTTATAATAAAATATATTTGCTTATAACTGAGCTCATGCCCAGTGAAGACATGTGCTTCCTTCTGGCCAGTGAGCCCTTTCAATTCCCAAGGCACTTCACTCTTGCCTGGCTTGGGCAGTTCTGTACACAGCAGATCTCCTGGGGTCTCACAGTTCTGTCCTCTCTTTTCATATCTTAAGTTTGGAATGATACGCAAAAAATACTTGATGACTGGTGCCAGCCAAACCAGAATACTTCCAAGTGTCCATGCTTTAGCACCTGGAATAATTCTGAAAACATGAGTTGCATTCCTTTAAAAAAGCTTTAGCTATTAGACCCACTGCCATCTAAAGCAAATTCTGTACTCGGTCACAGATGTTTAATTTCTTGAATCACTCTTCAAGTGTTTGAAACATTCTCTCGCTTTATGAAAGTTAATATACATCCACAGATCTTACGAGCAAGGTGAATTTATCTATCTGGTTTTAAAAAGAAAAATTGCTATGTAATCTGAAAATTGACATTAATGCTTCTTTATACAAAAGATATTTAATTTCACATTTCTTAAAGACCCCCCAATTAACAAGTTTATCAGAATGCTCTCTGTACTGTGACTTATGTGGCCACATTCCTATAACCACAACCACGCTACTCTTGAACAGTGTGGTTCACTGTCGCACATTACAGAACAGTGTGGGAAAGATGGAAACTTGCTCCATCACTCAGCTCTTCAGATCTTCTGACACTGATCTTCTACTTGGAGAGACACATCCAAGTTGCATGGGTACTACTTACACTAACCCATCATCTAGCTATTGGAGATACCACAAGAAATATCATTCATTTAGATTACGTCAAAAACACTGGAAAGGAGCAACTGATGTGAACAGAAGCAAAAGGCAGAATCCAAAGGCAAAAATTCAAATCCAAACCTTACTAATAAGTTTTCTCTAAGGTCTTAGTCAGGTTACTGCTTATTCTTTCATTGAGTTGGCTTCTTCGGCTTCAAAAATGGAGACTCACACATGTCGTATGAGCCTAGTCATCCAGAAGTCATCAAATTGTTATGCTGTAGGATGCTGCTTTTACCAATTCTTACCACATAGTCCAGAAACAAAAAAATACTCACCTCTCTTCTTAGGCAGAAACATGACAATAAGACAAGCCAATCCCCCCAGGAACAGAAATGCGCTCAGCGTTCGCTTCCGACCAAACCTGATACGCAGAGATAACAAAGGTTTATATTCTGCATTAGGTCTGTGGGTTGCAAAGTAATGAATACTCTGAATTCACACTGACTCTTTATTTGCAGTTGGGAATTCTGAATACCATCTTCCACAAACGCTTCCTCTCACACCGTTTTTAAACAAGCTTCTGCCGCACACTTAACAAAACGAGCGCCAACTTTATACAATGGCTGGCAATTTCTAGGATTTGGGGTTGCTTCCCACTGTGTGTGACATTTGTAAACCTACTCAGGAGACACAGAGGAGAGACTGGGAGGAAATTCTACAAAATCTGAGCGACATCATCCGGAGTATCACGGTTCAGGTAAAGGCTGAATATCTGCTCTGCTCACCCAGACGCTCACGCAGGCACTGCTATCGCACGAGACAACACGGCAGTCCCAGCAGAGTGGAGCCGGGACAGCTCTATCCCGGCAGCCAGGATGGGAACAAGGGGCAGCAGTGGGAAGGACGCTATCTAGTGTTAGCCTGGAGGCAGCGCAGGTTCCTCCGAGCTGCATCAACCCCACCAAAGCCAGAGGGATGGCTCACCATTAGGTGAGCGACTCAAAACAAACTGAACTGCTATTTGAAATAGGGATAAATCAATGGCACTTTCACATTGAAGCGGGGAGCCCCACACAACAGATAAAAGCTAGGAGATGTGATACACAGAAAACCTATCTTTGAGAAAAGTTGTAAGGAAAACCTGAATGGGTTAATAAATTCCATACTTACCATTTTTGGTTTATCAAGTAAATGCAGATTGGGTATGCTGGGATTTCTATCAAGCCTGACAGGGCTAAATTGGCATAAATACTTCCGCCTAAGTCACCCACATTAAGGGTAAGACCGTAGTAAACCAAGCTGCACACAAACCTGCAAAAGACAGGAGGAATAAAAAGTGAAATCAGAGCTGACACTTTGCCTGCCAAATCGAAGCAGGGGTCTGGCACAATATGCTATAAACTATATTTAGTGTTTCAGCAGATAGGTCTAAAATGTTTCTCTGTAAGTGTATGATGTCTTCTAGGCAAATAAACCATTTCCTCTCAGCAAAGACCCCATTCCTGACTTACTACTGAGTAAAAATAAAGACCAAACTGACAAACAACATGCATAAACCAGTATAAAGTTAAAACACAATCATGACTATATTATTTAACTTCAGAAATGTCTTTGTCACTTTTTTTTTTATCAGGTTACACTTTCATCCACACTTTTTCCAACTGTGTGTAAACCAAATTTCTCAAAGCAGTTCAAACAACACTTCAACCTTCTTTTAATTTCTACACCCTAGTGCAGTTTTATTCATTCATTCTCCAACTCTGTTTAACTTCTCTTTTGTAACCCTATTGTCATGTTAACCCCTGTAAAGGGAGCTGTCTTTACAGAGAGGAAAGAAACTGGTCACTAATTCATTCTACAGCAAGTCAGCAATTCTCATTTAAGGAACAGAACAATCAACTATTCTGCAGTAAGCACTTGGAAAAGCAACACAAAAACAGCTCAGTGCTGTATGCTGACAGAACCGTTTGTTTTATTCTTAATTGATACATCTTTTGCAAATATATGCATTATAAAAGCAACTATATGAGCAGTAATGCCTAAGGACCTGCATACCATGTCACACAAAAGGCTTTTTTAAAGTAGCAACAAAAGACCTCAGGGCTAGCGAGATATCTGAAAAAAACCAGGCACTTCTGGAGTTAAATTTCTGCTAGTGACTAGAGGGACTAGAGCATCATGGGCTCCAGCTCCTCACTACAGCAACTGCCAGAACTTTCTCTTAAGAACTGCTGCCTAAAATGTCTACTCATTAGACAAGGTAGGCCACCCTGTCTGCTAATGGGATCCTCACACACAAAAGATGGAATAATCCATGAGAAGAGATACTGACAGCTCTGGGCCTAAGAAGAGGACACTGTGACTAATCTCAGCAGCCTTGTGGGTCAGAACAGAAGGGGCAGTTCTCAACTATTTTGAGACTCAAAACACGGCATAGAAATGCAGAGATAAAACACCTCAGAGCTGGACTGTAAAAATGGCTTTGTGCTAGAAATGCACTAAGGAAATACTGTAATAGATACTTAAATACTATAAAAGATCCTTTTTAGGTATAGTGTCCCTAACAATCTCTAGGAGGAGGCAATTCTCAGCAACATATTCTCTCAAAGACCTAAAGAGATTGCAGTAGCACAGCTGGGCCTACAAAGTATTTCCAGTACCAGGTGAACATCATGATCAAGGTGCGTCCCAGGAGAATCCTGTATCGGAACAGGTCCAGAAAGCTGCCAGCCTCTCTGGAGCTCCTCTCTGCTGGGAGTTTTAATGAAAAAGTGCATTTCTGCTTGCGGTTCCTCTTTGCAATGAGGTAGAGGGCATCTTCTGCCTCGTTCAGACGGCCCTGCGAATAGAGCCAGCGGGGGGACTCGGGAATGAATCTGAAACACACACACACAGACACCTTTAGGAATTTTCTTCTCTGTGAGGCTGGACTTGTCTAAAAGAGTAAGGCTGAAATGCGCTTCTAATGAGTTTTCAGACAACCCTTCACGTATAAAATTCACTTACTGAAACAGAAACAAATCATGTTGAAAGGAAACGTAAGCCATACTTAATTTAGATACAAAAAAATTAGACTGAGTATATACATATATACACACACTGAAAGAACAACATTACAAGTTACAGTGTGATTAGGATCCTGTCTTTGGAGAATTCAGAATTAAACAGGCACACATCACTACAAGTAACACAGGATGCTTTTGTAAGACCCACTAGTTCCATTTCTTATTTTCCACAAGACCAGCTTCCACTTCACATTTTTCAGCTTTTTGCCAAATTCTCTCCCATAGACAAGAAGGCAGAAACTGTGTAAAGGTCATGCTCCTCGTGCACTGTTCACTTGACAGGTCTGTAACTCCAATGTTATCTACTATACAAATCTATTATTTTCTGGCTTCCAGAACTGATTTAAACTTTAGCCTTTTGCCAGAAGCTTTTTAAGATTTTTGCCTCAGAACAAAAATCATATTTTTCCTCTCAGTTGAAAAGAATGTGATTCTGTGTTTTCATGGAAAAAAAAAAAAGCTTAGAAAGGAACATACTTCTTTCCCCTAGATAAAAATTTGACAGTATTTTCTACCTTGAATAATTTTTAAGCAATGTGGCAGGGAGGCAGCATGAAATTTGGAATTTAAAAAACCCTTTTTCTTACAGGAAAGACAGGCTTCTGAGCACAGCTCTGAAGTCACATGCATAACTCACTTTAAAAAATTGTACCTAACAATCTGAAAGTTAATTTTTTTTCCCAAGAGTCCCTATCACCACAAGGTTTTGAAATATCCAAAGTGTCATCTCTGCCTTCCACCTCATGAACAGCCTCAAAGACCTTCCCTGAGTTCTGATGCTTCCTTTGAAAGGGTGTGTGGATTTTTTTAGGAGCAAAAGCTTTATTCAAAGAGTTACTGAAGTGAAATAGATGTTGGAAAGGAAAAGACCTCTAGTTGAAACAGCAGCTGAAGTAATTTCGCTCCTTTAGCTACTGAGATTTAGATGTCAGAGAGCATGTAAGAAAAGAAGCCCACACTGCATCACAGTTTTCAGTGCTGAAATTCACAAAGCACCTACTATCTCCAAAAAGATCACATTTAAAAAATTAAAGGGAGCTGCCCAATTTTTCTTTCGCCTGTCACTTTTAAGACAGGACAGACAAGCAATTTTGATGCTGTTCCTTCTATGTAAACATAAGAGGAGCATCATGTTATCACATAAATATGAAACCACTCACAGGAATGAGTATCTTTTAACACGTATTTACAGTGCCCCGTAGCACACTGGTTTAGGCCATCTCCATACACCAGCTAAGAACAGGATGTGCTTCTCTACCACCCTAGAGACTGTCCCCATCTACAGTAATACTGCACTCATGGTACCATGTAGACTTACAGGCTCAAATGTTGCAGCAGTACTATTTGAAGAAACCACACACCCTGTGGGGAGGAGGGGGTGTACAAGTTGAGAGAAATACCTTATTTACACCGTTTCGTGCCATCCTAGAAAGACAACTTGACATAGTAGTTTGGGTACTCTGCTGGTTTTTTTGTTCGTTTGGGTTTTTTTTGACATCTTTCTTTATGAAACTCGGTTTGAAACACAACTTACAGAGAGAGGAGAAAGACGACTGCTCCTTCCAGATTAACCACAAGAGCCAGAGTCCTCCAGGAACGAATGAAATACCCTAATAAAGCAAACTGGGCAATTCCCACAGCAAAGAACAAGCCACCAATAGAACCTAAATACAATTAAAAACAAAACATTATCACTTCTGTAAGAAACATTAGTAAATCTCAACAAATGAGATCAGACAAGAACTAACTCTTCATTAGCAAAAATTCATTCAGCAGTTCAGGCAGAACCATAGCTCTTTGACCAAAGAACACCCTGTCCTTCATTCATGCAGAGCAGAAAAGTATTACACCTAATTGCAAAGATAATAGAAGTCCAAAAGCACTCTTCTACATTCTCCACACCCAACAAAGCCCAGCGAACAATGAAGTGTTCTAATTCCAAATACAAATATGTGTATGCAGCATAAGTATACACCTTTCTACGTGTAAAAATAAATACTACAAAACATTGAAAAACTGGTAGTTTTAGGAATATGTAGCATTCTTTTGTAGCTCCCATGATTTGCTAGACACCCTATTTTAAAACAGCCTCAGCATGGCACTTCTTAGGCTTTTCAAGTCAGGCCCT
>WAAG01026315.1:0-13080 GCA_013390105.1 Tichodroma muraria | reverse complement strand
CTGCCTTTGGATGGAATACAAAATAGCAGCCCTGAGGTCTCCTGGAAAAGGCAAACCCTTCCAAAGATGACTGTAATAATGGCTGCATTGTTATGCCCCATGCTACTCACCTGGAATTAGCCTGGAACACAGTTGTCATATGAAATGATCTGTGGGGCATCTCATGTGGTTTTCTAATATTGTCCAGGTACCTACGGCATTCATCCTTGATTAATCAAAATGTCAAGGAATGCTCTAGAAACCAATAAACCATTCTCTAGGCAATATACTAAGCTGATGCGCAGCTTTCCAGTCAATTTTTTAGGCACGGTTCACAGAACTAGTCCAAATCAAGGTGCTCAAAAGTGTATATTCAATGATTTTAGAATGACTTAATAGTTCTTTTCATGAAAATAAATTAGATTGGGTTAGTGAATAAAGCCATCATGTGGGGAGATGAAATGTCATTACCTAGAACAAGTCAAATATCTGCCAAGGATTTCTGTATAGATATTTCTATACCTGTAAAACTGGGATAATTTTTCTTATATTTATCCTAGAGTCTACTAAGAACTGGGAGTATCTCTCTTTTCAGTATGTTCAACTCACAGTGAGATTTCAGTCTGGGCAAGGATCTCTTAGCATCACTCTAAGACAGATCACAATAATAGTGACACAGGAGTCTAGAAAATTAGGCTTAATCACAATTTTCAAAGTTAAAACCACTCTACAGCTCTGTTAAGCTCCTGCAAAGGTTTGAGCTTTGAAAGGTTGCATTGGTCTTTGCCAGCAAACAATTCACTCCAGGTGATTAAGCATTTTCCCATCCTGTCCCTCCAGCAAAAGTGCATGAGTTACAATTTGATCAGTACATTAAGAAGAGGAAAGATGGATATTTCACCAGTCACTCTCAACTTCCTGTGCTTTCCTCACTTCAATAGTCTCAGGGAGTGCACGTGATTCAATTTAACAGCTCCTCAAGTGCTAAATAAAGACAAGTTGACTATGCTAATGCTTTACATTTCCATGGTGATCTCCATGCAAACATTACAAGCAATTTATGAGAAGTCATGAATTAACTTCCTTATGAGGTCAGTGTTATTGTAACCATTCTTCAGCTGGAGAAAGAGGGACAGTAAGGGAAGGTGCCTTAGACCTTATCTTCCCTCCTCAATGGAGGATGTCACAGTTCTCCTCACTAGCAGTGACAAAGCTTCCAGGGTCAGACACAGCGACTGATACAGCACACAAAAACAGATGGCATAACCCATACCATTATCAAATCAGTTTTCCAACTTTGCTTCATTAATCCAATTAGATATTAGTTAATTCACTGCTAAATTCAGCTCTCCTGGAGGAATGAATGAGCATATGGGCCCTATAAGGGAAAAGAACTCCCTTCTCAACCCCTGGTGACAGTGCTAGAGAATCTCTGAACAATTGCAGACTTGGAGGCTTTGCATTCCCTCAGGAGGGATAATTTTTGACAGTGAATTTTTGACATTGTGGGGTTGTGGGGTCCTAACTTCTCTCTTGCTGTTGTAATTCTCCCTTCACTATAGCTCTCCTCCGAGACTTTTTGTAACTCTTTTAAATTCAGCAATTTCAACACCCTTGAATAAGGACTGGCCAATTGATACACACAGTAGTTTTGCTTGAACATCGAAAATAGACTATAGTTCAAGGCAGAAGAATCTGAAGTATATTCATAGTAAACCATCTAATTAGTCAGCAAACAAAAAATAATCTGCTTTTCCAAAGAATATTTTCCAAATATTCTTTTCGAAAAGAATATTCCTGACATTCTAGTGCAGCATAACTCTTGCTTTCAGTATTGTTAATGTTTTCATTCAAATGATGTAATAATTTCTAAAAGCTCACATTAATTCTCTTGTAAGCAAACATAATAAGCCATAAAAGCAGTTTCTTCCAGTGCCTGGGAACAGCCTTTGAAGGTGTTTAGTGTGACTATTTAACAGCTTAATAAGAGTTTAAAGATTTTTTTTTTATTTTACCCTCTCTAGCAATTATTTTTTCCCAAGTGACAAGTTAATGTACAAATTTTTCTTTCAAAAAAGTCCCTTTAATAAAAGATTTATTGACATATAAGCCTAGAAACATTTGCAGTGGTTTTAGTCTCCTCAAAGGACTGCATAGATGAGCTCAGCTGTACATTAGAGACCAGGCCAAGGAGCACCCTAAACATGAAATACTCAGAAATATGAATCTCTACCTCACTCTGTTACTTCGGTGTCAGTGAAAGTACCTGTGATTAACTGGACCTGTCTAGGCTGCCCAGGAAGTCTGGGCTTTTTCTGTGGAAAAGAAATGGTGGCCAAAAGGTGACGTTGGTACACAGCCAAACTGGCTCAGGAGGACAAAGTATTTTATTCTTGGCTTCATCACAGATGGCTAAAAAGTAAAAATAATGGAGTCTTGCAGTAGTTTTCTCTGGCGGATGTTTGCCAATTTACAAACAGGTTGAGACCGAAACCTTTTTAATTCAGACCACCAGGAAGCCTTCTTAAAGCTCTAACTGGACACAAATTTTGAAATTTACACTGGGTGTAAAATGAGAGTTATCAGCTGTGAGACTTACCCTGCTTCCCACATATCGGAGTGATGCATATGGTGATAAGGTAGAAAATAAAAGGGATGTGACCAGAAGCAAGAAGGTAACCAAGGGAGGATTACAAAAACTACCCAGCAGTTTCCAAACACGTCCCTTTCAGCAGAAATCAGCATATCGAGGCACATTTACCGGTTGCTGGAGAGCCTGGCCAGGAGGGGTTCCAGCCAGCCCTTCTGACACTCGCAGTGTGAATCCATGAAGATGAGCACATCCCCGGTAGCTCGTGCAGCTCCTAACATCCGACCTCGGATGACTCCAAGCCTCTTGTTGCTCCGGATGAGCTTCACGCCATCCAGTTTGGAGATGTATTCACTCAGAGCTGACTTCAGGGGCCCTGTCAGAAACAGAACAGTCACTGAAATGCTTTAGCTCTGATTCAAGCTGCTATAGAAAAGAAACAGGATAAAGTAGCAAGAGATGCTACTTCTTGCTAGCAAAGTGTTTCAGGGGCATTTGTTTTAAATGGCCAAGTAGGCCACGTTTCAAATATTTCTACAGCAGCATGATGTCAGAGTGAAGCAGAGCCTAATGGAAACTGAGATTCACAAGGTATGAAGCTATTCCTGTGGGAATCTTAATAGCCTCCTCTCCTGTTTTCAGCAAAAGGTGGATGCTCTCATCATCTCATAAAATACACAGCTGAGAGTGAGGTACTACAGGTGTTTGGCTTTCCCAAGCACTTCGGATTACTTTAACAACGTGGACTTTTCCACTCTGTGCTTCAGCCAAAATTCAAGTCTGGAAATTATGACAGCAGATCTGGTCCAGTGGGAATCCTATGATTTGCATACTGTGATCTTATTTTAAAGTAAGAAAGTTCAGAGCGGTTGTAAATGATGTGGGGAAAAAAAGAAACATATTTCAAAGTTGAAAGGCTATGCTGAATTCTAGGGATGAATAGTGAAACCTGGTAGCCAGATCTGGGCTTTGCTTAGCTCACTTCCTGAGAGTCCTCTTTGCCTTCTCCTCTCCTCATATACTTCTTGGAGGAGGACAGTTTCTTCCCCAAAGTTTTGGAAAAAAGAACTCACATACAGAGAAATGGGAGCTACCTTGCTGGCTGAGATCGTCGACAAGGATGATATCCTTGAGGAAGGCCTTTGGGGCTGTATCCATAACGCTGTGCACAGTTCTCAGCAGAGTAGACCAGGCTTCATTGTGGAAACAGATGATGACACTAGCAGTAGGCAGACTGGAGTCATATTTTTGCTGGAGGCACCTGCATGGGTGAAATGAGGAAGACACTGGAAACACTGGAACAAATGGCTAATTTTTTCCTCAGAGCAAAGTTGCAAGCAGCACCTAAACCTTCAGGGGTGGAGAGCAGTTTAAGATCTCAACTCACTTCTAAGAAAAGGAAGTACTAAGGTGTCCAAAACTGGAATATGAAGTGAAAATATGGGAATGGCACTATCAAAATTATAATGTAAAAAGAGGAAAGTGTTCCTGTGTTCTGGGATAGTGGTTTTTTCCTGCTCTGTCTGCCTCAAAAAACAGAGCTCAAACAGAAACAGTCCAGAACACAAAGAAAAAGTGAAGATCAGAGCAGAGTGAGGGATAAAGCAGGTCAGTCAGCCTCCACCAATTTCCACATTTTCTCAAGAGCGAAAAGAGCAAACAATTACAGTACCACTAGGACTAACAAATAACTCATCTGCACAACAGATCAGTATACCTGTGGATTACCTGACCAAGATCCTAGTGAATGAAGCCAACATCTCAGTCCTTTATGGCAATGACATGGAACCTAACATGGGCCATTATTACAAATATAGATACATTTAAGATAGAAAATGTATTTTCACTATAAAGTTTGTACAGGTTGCTTTTCCAATAAAAATGAGTCACTTCTGAATGAGGATCCCAGCTGGGATTCAGTGTGCAATAGAACCAGCAGAGCAGTCTGGAAGTGGGTGGCATGGTGCAATGTGGAGAATCCAGTTTTGGGGGTTTATTCTGTCATCGTGTTTTATTGTCTTGGGCTTGGGGAACACTGGCTGCAGGGAGAGTCTGCCACCTTGTCTTTGCCTCTGGAATAACCTCTGTCACTGCCGAGTCACCAGAGCATCCCCCCCGCCGTCTCGTCTTTGTCTCAGTGGCCATGCAGAGCTAAGCCAAGGAGGGGAACGCCTTTTGTGTGTAAAGCACCTTCTCTTTTTGTGTACTTTTGTTATTAATTTTGCTGCTGTCGCTGTGTGTTTCTTACTCCATTGCTGGTTGCTTTCAGTAAATTGTTATCTCAACCCAGTCTCTCCTTTGTCCTTCCCTCACCAGCAGGGAACAGGGGGAAGTTTAATTCCCAGCTGGTGTTAAACCACCACAATAACTCAAACATTTAAAGATGACAAACACTTCCCATTCATCCTCACAGAAACTGCATATGAAAACCATCATTCTGGTCTGGAGGATGCACATTTTCCAGAAAATGCCTTCAAATACCCATTGTAGATATGCATGTAGATATAAAGACTATGTCTATATACTGCTTTGCTGACATTAGAAAGCACATTTTAAAAATCTTTTCCTTTCCCAAATAATAGTCATTCGGTGTCCTAACTCATTTAATCTTCAGCAGCAAGAATTTCTTCAAGGAATTACACAATTGGCTGAATGTAGCCCATTGTTATTCCAGCATTTTTGCATTGCCAAGCAAATAATTATACAGATTTTACAGTGGTTGTTAAACAATTGGCTACTCAGCAGAAACTCATGTAAGGGATATAATTTTAGTATTTCTGTTTATTAGCGTTTTACTTAGTGCTTCCATTCATGGACTGAGGTCTTATGCTGATAGACACTATCCATACAGAAAGCTGCTAATCACTTAACAGAATCCATAGTCTGAATGATTTAATTATGAATACACATAAATGGTTACTATAGATGCTCTTCTGGGAATATATATTTAAAATGAGCAAAATCTTAATTATATTTTTCAATAGCTCATATTATGTTTTTTTGCATAGAAAGGTGAATTTTCTTGAAGATTTTTACACTGTAATTAATCTATACTGTCCTTCCTTACTAATTTTGTGTAATCAACAATACTGTTACCTCACAATTTCATATAAGATGATTGTTTCCATTTTCAGCAGGATCAAGAAAAGAATACTCTCATGACTTGAGAGTGAGTATTTCCAAGCAGTAGAATTGAGAAGTAATTAAGAAAAGTGAAGATCTGATGCAGTCCTTTTACTACCAGGCAGCTTCTAACCAGAAACATTCTATAGCTATTAGCACCTATTTGCTAGTACTGTGGTTATAGCAAGAAAATAAGGCTGTTGTGAAATCTTAATTGGAAAGGAATTGAAAACAACTGTACTTGAACACATAACCTTGGTGGCGACTGCTTAGTTGCCATGGAGATTGGCAAAGACTTGCAATATAGATATCTAATCTTCACAAAAATGCACAAGGGTACTGGTATACAAAAATACCTTCCCTGTAATTTGGAGCAGTTTCATAGACAGTCTATCATAAATTGGCATTTCAAAAAGAGCTGTGACTAATATGAGACATAGTGATTTAATCTAATTTGTGAAAAACAAGGAATTGTCACATGCAGCAATGAACAGAGAGCAATTCTGACAAGGCAAAGGCAAAGCTGACAGGGACTCCTACTCACCTTCAGGAAAATGTTTCATTGAGATTCAGCTCCAAACAGCACTCCAGAGGAAGCTATACTTTTGTAATGAAACTTAAAACTTTTGTAGTTACCTTGTGAGTTTCTTTTGCCATTTGACATTCAAAGCCAAGAGAAGAAAATACACCTTTCTTTTGGGCAGAATCCCCATCATAAAAATCATAATGTCAGGCTTGATTCAGGTGTCCCAGGAGAGTGTCAGTCCCAGCTGGAGCAACTGATAGCAACAGAAAGCACTTTGAGGGATGAAAGTACCTCAGAGGATGGGCTACTTCTTATCTGAAGTATTTGCCATCCAGTTTCAAGTGACATGAGGGAGACTGAGTCCACGGAGGTAAGTCACTGAAACATCTCTAACTGGTTGGCTTCCTTTCAATTAAATAATAATAGACATTGTGATGAACAACATGATGCAAACTGAATGGAGACACAGACAATCTGATTCTGGTTTGCTGTCTTTCTACACTGCTGTAAAACTGGACTGACACAGTTGCAAGCCAGGCCCCCAGAGTAAACTATACCTAAAAATTACCGTTGTGGTTTGTGTGTTGTGCCATAAAGGACAGGTCTGGCTTAGACCTATTATGCAGGTTTATGATCTGGATTTAGATCAGCCTCAGATGCTGAGATCTGAGGTTTCAGTCTGGGCTCTGTAAGCTGCAGTGTTGAAGGCTCTTTAGGCTGTAACTAGTCAGAGAGCAAAATACAACCAAGAGCTCTGAGACCATGGCTTAAATTTTACCAAGATCAGTATTAACGAAAGCTGTCTCTTGTTGGATGGCCCTTCAGCTACCAAAGTAAAACTGGTTTTTGGCTTTCCACCACCGGCAGTAAACCAGGGTAGTCATTCCTCCTTTGAACATTTCATAGTTCAAAGAGTTAGCAGTGAAGCATGCCAAAAATTAACTGAAATAATATCAGCATGTCATTATTTAATGGAGTTAACCAAATTAACACTGAACCTGGTCAATAAGTACAGAAAACAGTTTCATTTCTCTTTCTTTGAGACTGTACCCTTAAATTAGAACTGCCAGCTGTCTTTAAACATGTGAAAATGAACACTAGAAAAAGAAAATTTATTCTGTGTCATATTTAAAATATTTTCCAGTGCAGCTTTCCACTGTGTCCTGTGAGAAAACTACAATTATTTTTGTTACAGGAGACAAGACACCACTCACATCCCTTGCCCTCCCCCTGAGAAGGGAAGCATATCACAGAATCAATTGGGTTGGAAAAGACCTCTGAGATCAAGTCCAGTCTTTGACTGACCATCACCTTCTCAAAAAGACCACAGCACTACGTGCCATGTACAATCTTTCCTCAAACACCTCCAGGGATGGTGAGTCCACACCTCCCTGGACATTTCATTCCAATGTTTAATTGCCCTTTCTTTGAAGAAATTCCTCCTAATGTCCAACCTGAACTTTCCCAGGGGCAGTTTGATAGTAGATACACCTCTGATCCTCTTTAAGAAGTGTGATGAGTAGCCCCTCCTGGGCTGCTTGGGCAGCTGTTTCTCAAATCTCCAGACTTCAAACCTGGGGTTTCAGATGCAACATTTTTGCCCAGTGGCCTTACAGCCTGGCTGCTGACAGGTATGGTGGTGTTGGCAGAGCTTGTCTGACACACCAATTTCCACCTTCCTTCCTCCCTGGAGTTTCCTTTCAATACTTTCCACAGAAACACAGGATATTCTGAGTTGGAAGGACCCACAGGGATCATTGGGTCCAACTCCTGGCCCTGCCCAGGACACCCTAAGGGTCACGCCATTTGCCTGAAAGCATTGTCCATCTCCTTGAACTGTCAGATTTAGTGCTGTGACCACTGCCCCGGGGAGCTGTTCCCGTGCCCAACCACCCTCTGGGTGAAGAATCTTTTCCTAATATTCAGCCTAAACCTCCCCTAACTCAACTCCAGGCCATGCCCTTGGGTCATGTCAGTGGTCACCAGAGAGAAGGGATCAGTCCCTGTCCCTCCCCCTCCCCTTGAGAGGAACCTGTACACAACAGTGAGGTCTCCCCTCATTCTCCTCTTCTCCAGGCTGAACAAACCAAGTGACCTCAGCCGCTCTTCACACGGCTTCTCCTCCAGACTCATTGCCACCTTCGTTGTCCTCCTCCGGACACTCTTTAATGGTTTTGTATCTTTCTTATATTGTGGTGCCCAAAACTGCACACAATAGTGAGGCCACACCAGTGCAGAGTCGGCTCCACGTTTATGACTGACTATCGGGTCACTTCTGCTCTGGAGGAGCTGAAAGCCCCATGCCTTGACTCATTCATCACTTTGTAAGCCCAGTGACCCCATAGCTCTGGTAGGTGGGCTGAGACGGGGCCTGGCCGAGGAGGTAAGCCGCCTCTCCTGCTCGCCAGCCCGGCGCGGGTTCCCTCCCCCTCCCCAGCCCAGCAGCNCAGGCCGCCCCCGTCGGCGCTGCGCTCCGCCGCTGCTCCGCTCAACCAGCGAGCCCCAGCTGCCCCTCCCGCACCGTGCCCCTTCCACCTTTGCTGCCCGCCGGCTCCGGAGGGCTTGAACCACCTCCCGAAGGAGGCTGGGAGCGTCCCTGGTCTGAGGAACGGAGCGCCCGACCCGGAGCGGGGAGTTCGATAGGGAAGACGCGAGGTCTAGAGGAGAGGTGCGGGGTTTGCAGGAGGAGAGGTTCGGGGCGGCGCGGCGGCGGGGAGGGAGGCAGGTTTTCCCCCAGAACTGAAGTAGGGTGTTTTACTTACAACGGGTGTCGTACCTCAGGCAGGTCCCGGCGGAGCGCGATCCGCTCGCTGAGCACCTCGTTAAAGCCGTGGGTTTCCAGGCCGAGCGGCCGCTCCCCCGCAGCAGCGCCTTGCCCGTCCTGCAGGGGAAGGGACAGCGGGTGGGACTCGGGGCTCCCCTCTGCCTTCCCCTCCGGCCGCCTGCTCTGCTGCTTCACCACTCGATAGCCCTTCCTGGCCTTGCTGTGGTTCCTTTTGCCGGTGGGCGACACGACGGCCATGATCAACTCATCCTCCCGCAGGGAGATGAAAGGCGATAGACCGTCCAAAGGGTAATACTGCTGGCTCTCCTCCTGGGTTTCCAGCATCTCTTGGGTCTCCACAAAGTCCATCTGGTACCCTTCCCGGGGGTTGAACTCCACAGGCTGGAAAGTCCCTTCCTTGCTCAGATTGCTGGGTGGTGGATTCAGCGTTGTAACCATCAGTAGCAAAAACCCCAGTATCAGAAACAACAAGAGAAACTGCAGTTTACGTGATCCATATCTGCACTTCTTCCTCAAGAACATACTGTTGGTGACAAAATGATACAGATGGTCATGTTAAATATCACTTGGATCTTCCTCAGATTTCAGTCCTCGGGTTGCACAAAAACCCTGGTTTTCACTATCTGCCAAGAGGATTTTTTTTCTCCCTTCACTTTTCACTGATGCCATTTCATGCTCTCCTCTCTATTTACAGAAAAAAAATATAACATTCCTATTAATATTGTACTTACTGTAGTAAAATGTAGCATGGATCCAGTGAGATAAAGTAGATCCTTTATTATACGGAGTCCCAGCTTAGTTAGGAAAGTGCATGCTTTGCTGATTAAAAGAGTAACTAAAGCTTTGATTTTTTTTTCCCTTTTAAGATTCTAAGTCAAAAGAAATCCTGTTTCTGATAGCTTCTTTCCAGAGTAGATCCTGCTTCTTCAAAGTTTCCGATTGCTGCCTGGATTGAAGCACTGTATCTCTGAAAGCAGATCTGACAGCTCTCCCCCGTTCAGAGGCTTCAAGTTAACTGTGATCAACAGATGAGAAGTAGTCGGTCCCTGACTTTGTTTCACACATAACTACGGCACTCAGTCAGGAAGCGCTTTGCCAGACATAATACAGAGCAACGTGTGCGTCTTTCTCTTGGTCCTAATGCCCTCACTGGGCTTGTCCTATCAAATCAAAACTTTGCAAAAGCTGTAAGAGGTGAAATACAAGAAGCAAAACGTTGTATTAGAAAAGAAATCAAAGCACACCACAGATTGCTGTATGTTGGAATAGCTATATTAAGCTGAGAATGCGCAGAGCAAGAATCAAGAGTTTTATAAACTGAATAAAAGATGGAGAGCACATGTTTTATTTAAGGTTAGATTTATTCATATGATAATGTGTTAGCTAGAGTATATTTAATATCCAATAAATATTTACAGCTGTAGGGATTTTAACACTGACATAAGGGTGCCGAATTATCACCTGGCAGGCTGAAGTTGTCTCCTCATCCATAAATTTGGTATTGCAGGGCAAGCAGCACTTCAGGTTTTCTGTAGTCCAGGAATAACATGTATAAAAGCCTGGGCTGGAACAACAACCACTGACACTGAGAGAAAACAACAACTTCTGTGATTAAAAGGGGAGCTCGGTCTCTGAGGTCTGTTTGCTAATACTGCTGGCATGGGTGCTACTGGGCATGGACTGTGGCATTTTTTTGTTGCGACATGAGTGCTTGTCCAATGGGAGAAAGGGTGAGACAATCCACGTGATCCAGCATCACATGCCTCTTGTTCTGGCAGAGATCAGGGATGGATGCAACTCAGGTGTTGCCAGCCCTTTTGATGCTGGTGACATGGGATGTGGTGTTTCTTATATCTTGCAATATTTGATGAGCAGAAAGCTCCTGCTCCCGGAGGCATGTGATTACTGGAGAACTTCCACATTCACAGATTTAAAAAAAGCCCTACATTTCTAGACCTTATAGCTAAAAGAATAGCCTGAAGATAGGCATGCAGTATAATCTAAAGAAAACCAAGGATCTATTATTTTTCACCTTTGCTATTACTTACTTCCCTCTAAGATGTTATGTAAGTTCAGACTATGGTTCCTGGTAGACAGCTTCCAGAAAATTAAAAATGAGAGGACACCTACTTTCAAATTAAAATGCGTCACAACCTTCAAAAGCAAGGATGGTATAGAGCACCATAAGATTGCTGGAGGCACGTAGTGTCTCACTTCTGTGTGCACTCCCCTAAGCAGCTTATACAGAATGCCTTGAGGGAGTGTGACTGTTCTGCTGTGTCTTGGCACCTTCCCTACATCAGCTGTTCTTTAAAATATACAGAACTGCTTTAATCATGTCTTGAGCAGAAGGAAGATTGAGCCAATATTTTGATAATTCACCATTGTATGTATCTCCCTTTTTTAGCTTAAATTCACACAAAAGTAACATCCCAGTTCACCTTCAGCCCTGAGAATATTACTTTTTATCCTGCTTTTCATAGGGAAAAAGAAGTATTGATGGTTTCAATTCAATAGGGAAGCAGCACACATTTGCATTAAAAAAATCTGAGCTCGAAAGCACACATTTAAATAACAATGTTTCAGCCATAGAAAGAAAAAATAAAATGGAAATGAAGAGACCTGTCCGGCATGCTCTCCAGAAAGCTGGCACAGCAACTTGCAAAAGACTCAGTTCCACCAAGTCCCTTTATCAGGCATATGGAATAAAATAAAATTAAAAAGAGAAACCTAAGAGTGTGTGGAATAAATGGAAGAAAGCATTACTTTCTCTTTTCCTTTTTTAACTTTTCTGGGCTACCTGAGCATTTTGATTCAATGTAATTAATATTTTTTCCCTGGCTAAAATATTTTAACAAGATGCTGTAACAAGTCTGATCAAGATAATTCTAGCCTGCAGTAGAAATCACTGTATAAATTCTGTCCTGTATTGCTGAGCAAATCTACCTGGGTCACTCATGCAGCTGAATTTCAGCTACAGATGAAGAGACACCCAATTAACACATTTACAGCAATCTTGGACACTTTTGGGACAGAGCTGATAGGTAACATTGTCGCTGAAACATACGCATATGGAATATCCAGCCTTTTACTATATCCTGACCATCTGAACAAAGAAAAAAATGAAAAAATTACACAAGATGTTTGTTCAGTCTAGTCAATTAAATGTGCAAGTATAAAACACTGGGTGGCACACTTCCAGCAGCCTTTATTCCCTCTTCTGCACATCAAGCCTTCCCGAACCATTTCCCATCGGTCTGTTTTTCAATCTTGTCTCTTAAAACAGCGTTTTTCCACTGCCATCGTACAAAAGAGATATTGCCTTTCCAATGGATTAGCCTCCCTTTAGTATCTGACAAGACACACAGTCTTTGTTTTCTTCAATGCATTTGAAGAACAACATCATTGTTACGATCTCCCCACATGGAAGTCAAGAATACAACATCCATTGTATTTTTCTTTCTACTTCTGGTTACTCAAAGGCATGATACAAAGTAGGCCCTTCACTGGGGCACAGAATGGGTTGCTCCTCCTGCCTAGCTGTTGAGGATTCCCTGTCCTAGGATGCTTTCCTGTGCATCCTTTGATGGAAGAAGAAGAAGCACTGCATGGCCCAGGCTCTACTGTCAGACCCAGAACCATTGCCTTCATCCTGAGGTCCATTCTTTTAAGTGCTACTTCATGCAGATAGCCCGCAAAGAGGCTGCCCACAAAAGGTATTGCTGTCCTTGGGCTGCTGTTCTACAGCAAACCCTAGAGCTCCTCAGTCCGTGGGGAGGGAACAGGTTACAGGTTGTGCCAAATACACCAGCAATTGCTCACAAGAAGGGCCAGTTTGCAGTGTCGGTATTGGCCAGTGCCAATATTATGTTGACTTTCCTGCTGGTCAACCTATGCAAGAGCTGAAAGGCTTGTGCTTGCCCAGGTAGACCCAGTGGTATAATAGCCAGTGGTATAAATACCTTCAGCAAATGCAAAGTCAGTTATTGACTTCCTTAAGAAAATATTCACTATCCTTCACTATTGCAAATTTTGCTCATTAGTTGCCAAGAGCTGGAACATGGAATCAAATCTAGG
>WAAG01026300.1:0-34767 GCA_013390105.1 Tichodroma muraria | reverse complement strand
CTTTAATGTTTTATACTGAAGAACTCTTCTATTTCCAGAACTACTGCTTTTCTGTAATATTTTTATTATTTTGTATTTTTATCAGTAGATATTAACTACTGTTATACTTTGTCCACAGTGCATTTTCATCTCATTCTTCAGTATATGCAGTTGCTGTGAATTTTGTAGTACTTTAAAGCTGAAGAACAGAAAAAAATAGGAAAACTTTAAAATCAAAATAATGTATTCATTATTGTTGTCCACCGAAGGAATTTCTGAATTTACCCAAGTGCCTTTCTGAAAATTTAACTACTTTATACTTTGCCTGCTTACAGGAAACATATGAACTGGTTTTATAACCAGATTTGAGGATGACTTCAATATTGCTAAATCATTGAAGTTAGCTTCTTTTTCTTTCTTATTTTTCTGAGGTTAAATTGTCTTAATATTTGAAAGATCATACATTCAAGACAATTTGATCCAATAAAGTTGGATTTATCTTAGGGTAAATATTTTTTTTTGGTAGGTCAGAACATAAACAAAAATATCATCTAGCCTTTCAAAGTAAAATCTGAGAAATGCTGTTCACATCTTAAGTGTTGTACCAGAGTGCAACAAATTTGGTTTCTCCAAGAGTATTTTTGTGCATATTATCAAGTGCCTTCAAGAACATCCTTCAGATATTTTTAATGAGCATATGTTCAGTGTACTGACAATGCTGATCTTTTTTTTTGAATATACCTTCTAAAAGTGTCAAAAATCTACATCTAGCGAAAGGTTTATTTCCAGATTGTACTCCGTGCAGGGGACCACTAAAAGGTTTTCTGCCCTGAAAATGCAGGGAAACATTGAAGTGTGTTACCATCCATTAAGAAATTAACTTGGGGGAAACATACTTACGAGAAAATGAAACTGAGTTCTTTGTGTCTGGATAAAAATACCAGTTACCAGAAATAGCACATTGTACAGAATGGAATCTGAGTAACACATTCCTAGGGCTGGAAGTGCATAATTGTTCCAGGAATTTCTCTTTTCGTTTTAATGTTTGATATATTTTTCTAAAACACTGTTAATGGAATACTGTCCAAATAACACACGGCCCATAACATTAACACGTGGTGATCAATGTTGAATCAAACTGGTTAACGAAAGTACAGTGCTCTTCCTTCTCTGTGCCTGCGCACTAATTGCAGGTGGTGCATAGGGGCTGGGGCTTAGGCACAGCAGGCTGCACTCCTAATTTCTTGGTGCCTGCAGTTCGGGTGTCCGTCTTTGACAGCAGACTAACTGGGAGGAGTCTGCCTCCCGAGGCAAAGGTTAACTGAGACCTGAAACTCTTAGCAGAAATAATTGGAAATACAGCAACAATAAGGTGACATATATACATATATGCTTTGACTTGTATTATGGCAGTTTGTGTGAAACATTTAAGGTTTTGTTTGTGCAAAATAATGTATTCTGAGGGGAAAAGCAAACATGGACATTGCCAAAACCCATGTAAATAAACACCATTTATGACTGTACATTATGTGCAATAAAGTAACTGGAAAAAGTGCATGTACTTTATCCTCAAAAGAAAACTGACAGCTCTCAAAGCTGTAGCTATAGTTTTATTTTCTGAAAAGTTAAATTTTATTCTGTATCTAAACCACAGAATAAAGAATGTACATTTTTCACACTTAAATTTTCATTAATGCTTTTAGCAGTGTTATGAAAGATGTTAATTGTTGAAGAGGCTCAAACTTTCATGGTCGTCCGATTATCAGGGTATATTTTGATTAACAGTTTCTTATTGCATATGCTGTTGTTTAACTGTAAATTAAGGAAGTATGCATTATATATCATAAACATGCAATACACTTTTTGCATATGGGTTTGTGGATGCACCAGTTCTATAAATTTCACAAAGATAACCACGTGATTTTGGTGATACTGAACTTTCGTATGCGTAACTGTTAAAATTGTTCAGAGCTAATAAGAAAGAAGAGTACTACTTTACTGTAACTTTAATCCACTGGTTTGGGGCATAGTTTCTGATTTATGTAGAAAATGAAGATGTCTGCCACCCCACCTAGTGTGAAACTAGTGAGAAATACACTTTGGAGAAGAACTAGATTATGGCGTTCTACATTTTCCTTAATATTTATGTGATAATGCCTAGTTTTAGTTAAGGACAATTTCTTTACCAAGGTATCCTTTGCTAAAAATTCCTTCTACTTCACACTTCTTAAAAAAAAAATAAAAATGTTTGCTTAGGAGTAAGTGAAGTAGATAAGGTTAAGCATGGCATCTTTAGAAATCTGGTAGAGTAGGGGAGAGCAGGTGTTCAGGTACACTTCTGCACACCCAGCAAGGATGAAAAAATTGGCATAATTTGAAGACCTTCCATGATGAATATCACCAAAGTAGTGCATGTAGTTGTATCTGAACTAGCTGTAGTCTTAGAAGTTCCCAGAATGTAGGGACGCTGTTTGGCATGTGCCACTTGAGCAGGTAAAGCAGCCTTTGTCATCTTTGCTGAGTGCCATCTGCCTGTACCCTGTAGTCCTGGCCTAGAGTGTGGACACAGCCTCACTTTCTGTGCTGTCTCTGGCTGCACTGTGCAAATCTTCTCCTTCATCCATCCGGATCCCTGGAGACCAGAATTGTGTTAACCTTTCTTAACCTGTTTATGGTCACGTTCATGTTAGGAGTTACATTTATAGGTCTACAAGTTAAAGCTAGATGTGGAGTTTAAAGACTACAAGTTTTTTATCAGCAGACTTTATCACCATTCTGCCAGTACTGTCTGTGTGTTTTGGTATGTTTATGGGGGATGGCCTGACATTACTAGATGGCTCTTTGTTGTGTTCCTACAGTTACTGTAGTTCCCTTGAGGCAATACGAACTTAACCATTACCAGTATCAAAATAATGAGAGACATTAATAGCAAAGAGTACAAAGTGCAGTGTCACAAATTACTCTTTCATGTTGGCATTCGTGTCTAACAGCAAAAGTAAGAAGAGACTATCCAACTGTCTTCTTGGTGACCCTGTGAGGTTTTTGAACAGTTAAAAGTAGACAATTCACAGCCAGTTCCTGTTTAGTTGAATTCTAAAAATTAACAATCACAAATAATCAGTAGCTCCCAAAAGAGGTGATTTTTTTCACCAAGTAGCATAGCATATATTTGTCCTTTTTAATTTCTGTCACAGTATTTTCAAAGTGGTTTTCATCTTTAGCAATAAATAAGGTTACCACTTTAAAGAGTAAACTGGATAAACTCAGAGGTGAGGTTCAAGGAAAAAAAAACATCAAATAATGGCTCACCTCAAGACTGAATCATTTCAGCAACTTATCAATAAATGAAGGTGTTTTCTCTAAAGTTCCTGTATTTGTAAGCACCTTAAAGAGACAAGAGGCAAAGCAGCGAAATTATTTTTGTTTGTGGGACCTTTTCAGAATGAATTCTATAGATTTTCAGTTCACTGAGGGTAGCCTTTATTAAGCAGGTGGTACTTCCTAAAGGTAGGAAGTTCCCAGGTCCTCTTGGTATCGGTCAGGCATTGAGCAAACAAGTGTTCAGTGTTGATTCTGGTTTGCTTTCACATTCATGTGAAAATAAACTCCAATCTTTTGTATCTAGGTCTTTTTAATATCATGAGAGATGTATCCATCTGTACCTCCTAGAGCAGTATTTTAAAAGTTTTTGTTTTTTTTTTTTTAATTGAAGTTATTTCAGTAAAGGCAGGTTGAGTGAGCAAGAGTGTTATGTGTTAATATATGATAAAGATACTGGGATCACTGTTTTAGGATCTCACTGTCTTGTGTTTATTAGAAACACACAATGAAATGTTAATGTAATATCTATCTTGTTAGTTGTCTACACCTTTCCAATTATGATTTCCGGACAAGGTGGTTTTCATGACACTAAGACTGCCTTGTGCAGTTCAGAGGTAGGGAAATGACGAGGTAACTGCAGATCGCTCCTATGTATGTGCCGTTTCATACAGCACAGCCTTTTTAAGGTCTTGACCTCAGATGTTGGGTAAAACACTGTAAATTTGTGGTGCAGGGAGCACAGTTTATTTGTTAGCCTATCTGCTAACCATGGAAAGTTCAAACGTCTCTACCAGTTCAGAAATGTTACTGCATGTTAATTGCTGTGGCAAATTCCATGTCTTGTTTTAACATGGGTGCAATCTGGAGACCTTCACATGCATACTGCTCTAGTTAATCCCTGGATCGTTTTCATGATCTTTCATGAAGAGTGGATCCAGTACTGCTGAGGGGGCCATAAGGCCATTACTTGCATGCCCCTGTGTGACTTTTCCCATATAACCTTAGTGATGAGACAATTTTGATTCTTTCCCTGAAAGGCAACGAATGAAGCAGATCTTCAGCTTTGTTTCTGAGAGAACATAGGAAATGTATACCAATGTGGACTGAAAGAAGATAAAGAATAACAGTAATGTCAGAGCTTTGAACCCTGTCCTGAACAGATGACTAAAAATTACTCTGGACTTTATATGAGCCAAGAAGAGGAGACAACCCTAAACAAGAGCAGCACTGTCAAGCCCATACTGTATTGACAAGAAATTCATCAGAGACTGTAGGCTGGAATTTTAAGTGAAGAAAATTGAAATTATCTCAGTCCTTGAAGAACTGGTTTACTTTATCTTCCTGTTATCTTAAGCAAGCTTGTTAATTTCTGTTGGAATTTTTTCCCTTCTTCAGCCTAATTTGAATTTCTTGTTCTTTTATTCTAAGGTTCTGCCCTGCCCCCTTCCATGCTGTCTTGTGTTTCATAGACAGATTCTCCCTTCGTTAGGATGGTGAGGTGGCACAGGTGTACATTGGTACAGAAAGACAGCAAGCAAGATTTCAGGTCTAGATCAGGATGTTCAAGCATGACATTATTTAGAAAGCCTGTTTTAAATACACGTGACTCCAAGCAGATGGAAGAGAACGATTTCGATAGTGAGGGCACAGATCTAATGTTTGGAACACCTGGGTTTCAGATGCTTCATTCATTGCTGATGGTTTGTGCAGTTTTGGGCAAGACCCTTCCAGCCAAATCCACAAAATACCACCATCACTTTAAGTGAGTCAAGGTACGGAGTGTGGTCACCAAGGTTTTCATCAAAAGAATCTTTTTCATGGTCTTCCAGAATAGAAAACACCACTGCCTTATCTTCTTTTGTCAGTTTCAAGCAACATCATCAAAAAAGAAAACCCCTGGTACCCAGAGACAATACACCTGCCTGAGTGCGGAGGGGAAAGCACTGGTCGATAAATCCCCGTCTTTCCACCACACCCACAGTACCCATCTGGGCATCGTGGCTGCTTGGGTCCATCTCTCTCAGGCGTTCCCCCCCATTTTCACGTGCATAGCATGTAGGGCTGTAACGTCGCCTTTTGCATTCCCCAGCAGCCCATGATGAAAGCTGCTCTTTTACTCAAGCACCTTTGGTGCTCTTGTTCTGAACCTTTGCCCCTCAGTTTCCTGTCAGTGAAACAGAGTTAACAGGAGAACCCCAGCAGAGTGTAAGCTGTGGATGGCCACATTTGAGATTGTGGAGTGCTCAAGCAGTACAATGCTGAGTGCAGTCCAGTACCATCACAATGTCCAAGTGTCTTATGGTCTTGAATGTACTTAAGAATAAAGCATGAAAATAAAACAAAACACCTTTTACTTCTTACTTAGTCAAACCCGTGATATAGTTTCCAGAATCTTGTAGGCCAGCTGAGTCCTAGTCTCAGACCAGATCACCTTGGGTACCTACTAGTAGTGCTGTCTGAAGGGGTGGCCATCTCAAGAAATGATGGGCACAAGTTTCCCCTGGGAAACTTCTGGTTGGGCACAAGAGGAAATTTTTTTACAAGGAGGACAGCAGCCATTGGAATAATCTCAGAGAAATGGTGGATTCTCCAGTTTTGGACACCTTTAAGGTTCAGCTGGACAGCGTACTAGCCCATGTCTAGACCTTGCTTTTACCAGAAAAAGGTAGGAGTAGATGGTCCTTGCAATCCCCTTCAACCTGATATTCTGTGATTGTGATCATAACTATCTGAGTCCCACAGGGCCACTGGGGATGGATGGAGCTGCATTCCCATTTTTCACAGTTGGCAAGTCCAAGGAGAGGCAAAGGGACAGAGATGCAGTTGCAGGAAACAGCACTGCTTTGTCTCTTCGCCAGTGAAATGCAGAAGTGGGGAGCATTGACAGCGTTTGAGACCTGGGAAGACTAAGAAAAAAATGGGATTATATTGAAAACCTGGTTGTCAGGAGTGAGATTTGCTCTGCAATCACATGAGGTTCACATAGTTCAAGTCTCAGCATAACGTACAACTTTTGAAACTGAAATGCCTTAAAATAATTAACTTTGAAGCAAGAACAAAAGTTTTTGCAGCTTCAGGCCTATAGTTGTGAATGGTTACATTTGGGATGCAAGTTTTTCAGTGAGTTTTCAGTTTGCTTTGGAAGGAGAGAGATAAATGCCATTTGTGAGAGACAACTTTGAATTTCTCAAGCAATAACCAGGGTTAGCAGGTAGATATAAAACAAAATCACCTCATCAGCCACATCACTAACCTCAGCAAAATCCAACATTAACTAGTTCATCCCTGGTCACACTCAACCACAAGACAGCTGGCAACCAAACACTTCTGGCCAACAGCAGCATAGTGGAAGGTGGAGAAGTGGGAATTTACCTCCTCAGTCAAGACCCTTCCAAAATTTTATCTTGGTGAAATAACTGCGTTTTACTAGTTGACATGTACCTCAAAATGATAATAATAAATTATATTTATGAAGTAGGACTTCCACCTCCACTAGATTTGTCTTCAGACTTCCCTGTGTGAAGGAACCTTGAAATAAATTATTTCCACTCTGGTAAGCACCTGGTTTAAAACAAAGGTGAAGCCAATGAATGAAATAGTCAAAACACCTGACTCCTTTTAGGACGGAGGGAAGCAGTAAATAATGTTGCCTTAGAGCAATTTCTCCCTTGTCATGCCTTTCCCCTTGCAGTTTGCTGTTGCTAATCACTGTGAGCCAGACTGTGCACGTGGAAGAAACCTTCAGATGGAGTCACTGGGGCTGCTCATGTGAGTAATTTGCAAAGCATTCAATCAGGGCAATCAAGCCCTGTGGTATTAGACTCATTTTGGCTATAAATTCCCCAAGCAAGGACTTTTATTCTTGTCAGTAAAATGGTGGATGCAATTCTGGTGCAGTGGGGTTTTTTTATTATTTTTTTTTTTCCTCCCCTCAACTTCTCATTTCTTCTGACCATTTTCTTTACACACACACAGAGCACTAAGAGACTCAGAGAAGCAGCAGCTTTGACAAGCAATGCTAACATGCCTCCCTGCTCTGAGCAATTCCTTTGGGCGATTTAGCAATGTCGCTCTGGCCCCCCAGCATTTCTTTCAAGTCAGGAGCCTCACTGCTTACAGCAGCTTGGGAAAGGGAGAGCCCAGGTGCAAAGGCAGGAAGAACGTTCCATTGGTGGCTGGCAGCAACAGGAGAGTCTGGTTGTGCCAGTGAGTCAGCCGAACCACTCGCTCCACTTGCTTATTCCAGCCACATACAGGCAAGTGCAGGCAGGGAGAATTCCTAGCTTTGATTGTGAGGAAGGGCCTGCTTATGCCACCACAATAAACACTGTTTTCCCAGAATGAAATCTCACCAGGCGTAATTGCCAAAATCCTGGGACGAAATACTTCTGCTTAGCCCCTGACACATCTTGTTCTTTTCACTGGAAGAAAAGTAGTCATTTATAGTTTGGTGGTTTGTTTTATGTTTTGTTTTTTTTAAATTCAATTACCAGCTTTGATGTGTCTAAAATGGGAATAATGGCAGAGAATACAATATCTCCTGTCTGCACTGCTACCTATACACTTGCATATAAATAGCGCTTTTTGTTTCATGGGTTGGAGTACAGGCTGCAGAGACATACTGACAGTGCAGCAGCCCTTTTCCTTTGTAGTGGATCTAATAGGCCTGCAGTATGAAAAATGCTACTTATGCTTTGCTTTTAGGCTGAAATTCACTCTGTACAGAGGTCTAGCAGAGGGCAGAGGCCCCACTTAAATCCTGCTGAGCCTTCAGAAAGGCTTTCCATGTTCCCTTACGGTAGGTACAAGGATTCAGACAGTTTTGCATTCTGTTCGTGGGTAAAGGCATGTAAATAATACCTTTATGACTCAGGTATGTCTTGAAATATGCAACCTGATGGCAGACAGTTCTACTTTATTGTGCAGATATTTGTTCTGAACCACATGGCTTGTAAGCCATGAAATATTAATGGCCATGCAAATCTTCTCTTCTGTATCACAAGCTTTTCTGTGTTCCTGACCTCTGACTTCCTTTAATCATCTCCTGGGTGTGTGGTCTGTTACTATTCTGAGATATCTTGTGAACAGGGGCAAAGTAATTACTTGATCCCTGCCTGCTGCAAGAATCTTTTTGAAAAGAAAATTGATAACTTCAGAGACACTTCCTTCTTGCATTAAAATCAGCCCCACCTGCTTGCTTCACAAGATTTCTCTTTTGGTGGCCTGAATGCAGACCTGCAGTGTTCAGTACTATTTTCATGACTGTAAAAACAGCATTCTTAGATCTCCTAAGTTGTCACCTGCTCCTCCACGGATTAATTATAATTTTTGGTCAGATGTTTTCTCTCCTTCTCTCTCTTTCCCCCCTACTGATTTTTTCTGAAGGCTTCCTTATAAATACACTGTTTTATTGTGAGTTTTTATAAGACAGCCCAATGATCTTTCAATGAGCAGCTGTAGTGCCTGTTAGTTATAGGGTTATCTTAGCCGTCTCCCTAATAATTGGAGGCTGAATTAATGCCTGTAACNTTTTTTTTTTTAAGAACAAGGGCATGTATTTTTAGCAGAAGTCTCCTTTTCTTTCTCCACCTGTTTTCTAACATTCCAAACACTAAAAGCAAGGACATTACCAGTGTGGGGAAATACAGAAATGCTCCTTAGCTCCCTGCCAAACATAGGAGAGGTCAGTGGTTTGGTGCCATGCAGGTCTGACAACCAAAGGAGAAGGAGATGTACAAGTACTATGGCTGGGGAAAGAGAAAACCGTGAAAATGCATTTCCCTTATGGGAGCTATTTTAGTAAACCAGTGTGACCAGAGTTACAGACATGAGTAGGTATTTGTACGAGTGAGCTCGTAGTGACTGCCAAGAGCATGGTGTAGCACAAGGGCAAAAATGACCACATAGTTTAATACAAGGTTAATAAATGTTGACCTACACATTTCTGATTTCTGGAGCAATTTTGCCCAAGTTGAAGGAGTCAGCAATGCAGCACCAAAAACATTGCTTCTGAAATGGTGGGTTTACACAGATTAGGAGATGGGGAAGAGTAGCTAAGGTCAAAACATTCATTACCAGAGCAGAGATAAAGGAGCTGGGATACCTCATGTGTTTGTAATGTGCCACTTTGCAAAACCTGGGATGACACATAAGAACCTTTCTGGGGCTCTGCTGTTCAGTCCTCCGTGTGTGCTATTTCTGAGGATCGGGTGCCAGCCTGGGAGGAATCCACGCCCTGGGTTTCAAAGGTGCCAAGAAAACCCACCTCACCCTTGATTCCATTCAGCAGCAGGTGCCTCCGTGTCTCTGAGGACATAGATGTCTTTCTTTCATGCTTTCCTTGGAGACTGCTTTCCCCTGAAATGACCTCGGTGACTTCTGGGCTCTGTGAGAAGGGCAGACCCACAGCTCGGCTCACTCAAATGGCTGTTGTGAAGCAAAGTTACCTGGTGGCTTAAAGGCTGGCAGTCTCCAGCTGGGGACCACCCACACAGTGACTGTTCCCTGTGCAGAGAGCTGCAATTCCTGCACAGGGTGGTGGAAAGCTGATGTGCCACCAGCTGGTGGGTGCTGTGGCAATCATAGAGAAAGCATATGGAGCAGAGAAGCCAGAGCATCCCTCCTGGCCCATCTGCAGCACCGTGGTGTCCCACCACAGGATAATTTATGTGAGCCTAAATGATGGTAATGAGCCCTGCTGCAGGTCTGGCTACCCTGTAGTCTGCAAAGGTGACAATTGCTAACTCAGGTTTTGGAAGGAGGTGAGCTCTGATCAGCTGGAAGGAGCAGTGAGTAATCCTCATCTACCTGGCTTTGTATCCAAGCTGTGAGTCATCCTAATGAGCGATACCAAAAGCGCTGACCTGCCCATCTCATGCTTCCTCACTTGAGACTCCAAGCTAACCTGCAGCCTTGGTGTGCCTCGGGGCTACCTTTTGGGCAGAGGGGAACCTGGTTTTACTGCAAAGTTTACCAGTGGAATAAATTCTGTTGTAGGATGTATGTGTGCTGACACAGTGTAAGTAACTAGGAAGCTTTCAGTGGGTTTTCTGTATTTGGCATCCCTGCTAAAACTGCAGAATTGTTTTTGATTTAAAGAACATTTTCTTACCCTTCTCCATCAAGATTTCAGTTGCACATCACTCTCTCTTGTGCACACCAACCTGGCCAGATATTGCTGGCTGGACTGGTGTGCAGGGACTGGGCAGAGAAGCACGTGGGATTATTGCTGGCTTAGTCCATGTCTCTGTGTTCCTGGGGACAATATGAACAGCCTCTCCTGTCCTCCCTGCTCTACACTGTGCCCACACTGCAGGGTGGGATGGTGCTTGTCCTACCTATTCAAAAGGCTGCTCCTTTGAGTGCCAAGTCCTCAATGTCCTCGCTTGGCTTTAAGCTCCATGTGTGGTTGGGGATGGTGAAAGCTGTTTGTCTCTGGTTTGCATGCAAGGTGTGGGCTGGCTTGGCTGCATGCAGAAAACTGCACTACTGGATGTTTTCAGCGGCTTCCCCTGGGTGCACGTACTATCTCACTATAAAGTGAAAGCACTCTGATTTGGAAGAGGCAAGGATGAAGGTGAAGGCTAATAATGGAAGTTCATAAATGCAGCTGACATCTTAGCACCCTGTGTCTTTCATGCTGTCCTTTATTTACTCTGCTGATGCTCTCTCCTCTTTTAATGCTCTGTTGTTTTTCCCCCTGTGAACTAAGTGCTGCTGAGAGTAGCTGGGGTAGCTGAGTTTGATCCATTTACCTGCCTATGGATGTAGAGCGGTCTGTTATTTAACAGTGAAACGTGTGAAATGATCCATGAAACCTCCAGGGTGAACTATGCTAAGGGACAGACTTTTATAATCTGTAGATTATACTCTATAATACACATATATATCATAGAGTATATAGTTATAGCTCATGACAAATACGGAAACACCTCTTATCGTTAACAGCTTCTAGTAGAGACCCATGCCCATAACATTCCTACGTGTGTGGTTGGCACCAGCAGTGGGATGCCTGACTCTAGTCCTGGTCTGGGCTTCTCCGCTAGGCTCCTGCTCCTCATCAACCGCAGGATGTGGGCAGCAATAAAGGTCGGTCAGCCTAGATTATAAGTCTGATACAAGAAAGAACTTTTCTCCTCCTCTGTTATCTGCCTGGGCTCTCCATGTAGGTGGCTTGGTTGGATGTGAACCCTTCAGACAGCAAAACCTGTGTGAGGTGTGACTCATGCTGAATGTCTCTTAAAGCCCACGGCAGGTGAGGTAGATGGTGAGATCCTGAGTCCTTTTCCACAGACTTGAAATGAGACCATCCCTCCTCTTCTGCCTCTGAAGCTTCTCTGTCCCTCCTGCCTCTGCTTTCCCAAGTGAAAGTCCATCTGAGAGGTGTATAACAATGTACACACACAGCCAGCTGGTTTACACTGAAACCTCATGTATTCCACAGATAGGCTGAGCTTCCCCAATGTAGCTCACTCATCGCCCTTCAGATCCCTAGGGCTAGGGCCTTCCTATCTCACAAGAACCAGGAGAACTCTGCCCCAAAATCCTCATCAAAAAGCACTTGCTCAGAGGTAGTGGAAGGCAAAACAGAGTGAGTTCTGCATCTGAACTCATTTTCAAAGAATTATTTCAAGCAATTTGTACATTCCTTCTACTTATATTTTATTATTAACAGTCTGAGAGGAAGAAAAATAATTCATTAAACAATCAGGAAGGCAATCATAAAACATTATTGAGATCAGGTCTCAGGGAAACACATGAGCTTTCACAAATATTAAGTTTTATCTACTCTGTTAAGTCATTTTACATAGGAAAGTGAAACTTAATCCAGCTGCTCTGTCTCTGTAGCTGCTGCTTAAGGGGAAACAAATTCAGATCCATCATAATAGGTTCAATATCAGCTCCCTCTTATCAGAGGGAAAGGAGCAGTTTCATTTTCTGCAGTCTGCCCCATGCTTATCTATTCCCTGGTGGCCAGATTTCAGAGTGGATGAGTGAGAGGAGTCCCCTTCAGAGGGCTGGGAATTAAAATGCCTTGCTGTGAGACCCTTCTCCCTTGCTGCAGGCAGTTAGCAGGTGCTTTGTTTTCCAGATGGGAGTAGCTCGTACTTGAGAGAAAAAGTTTGAAAAAGTGCAGTTTCTCCCATAGCTCAAATCTGTATTCTTGGTTTAGCCAGCATGGAAGCAGTGAGGCACTGCTCGGTCGAGAGCCGCTGAGGAAGCCCCCGCTCTCCCTCCACTAAGGGACATCTGGTACACTTGCCTCTAACCAGTGCTACTGCATTGTGGTAGGATGATTTGGTTTTGCTGAGAAGCTGAAGCTCACCCACATCCTCAGTTCTCACCCCCATACGTTGCTTTCTGAGCCTCTACCATTTGCTTGCACTGTGCAGTGATGATCCTGTATGGGAAATGACTTAAAAAATATCATAAAGACATTTTTAGGAGCAGTGGAGTATTCAAAAGAAAATCCTTGGGAAGCTGGAAATATGGTGGGAGGGAAAATATAATCTTTCTCTCATTTCAGATGAACTTCTGTCTTCCTTGAAATTCCTGTGAATTTCAAAGCCTTTGATAGTCATGAAACATCAGAGGAGCCTTTATGCTAAGCAAAACGTGTGTGAAAGCAGCGCTGCTTCTGATCCCGCCAGGAGCTGCTGCACACCCCATTCCTCTTCCTCATGTTTGTCTTCCCCCAGCTGATGCAGTCGATTTGCATTTGTCTGGGTGGTCGTGGCTGTGCCCTTACTCTGCTCTGTTGGATGACACCGGAGCAAAACCCATTACAGGACCTGCCTGCATGGCCGGTGGCCACCCCCTCTGCTCCCCTGTGGGCCAGCCTCACTGATCCACAGGGATGGCCACACCCTGAGCCCTGGGATGCCCTGCCTGCAGCAGAGTGCACGACTCAGTTTGGTTTGTCCCAGCTGCCCTTTACAGGGTCAGCACCAGGCAGCGAGGACATGGCACAGGGATTTCCTGGAAGAGCTCTGATGGCACCAGGCACAGGTGGCAGATTTATAGGCAGACACAAATCACCGCGAATGCAGGTCACTGAAAAGGACAGCACAAGCAGCCCAGCTGGGGCAGCCTATCCTTGGAACAGGTACAGCCTGGGTACACCCGGTGGGGTGGGGAACTTCTTCCATGTAGCATATCCAGCCACAGGACGTTATGCAGAGAATGCCACAGAAATTGCAAGAGCTGCAGAGCTGGAATATGATCCCCACAAGTCACTCCTGAAGAGGAGCACAGATCTCTGTGAGTAGGTACAGGCCTCCCACGTCCCGCACCTCCCTTCCCAGCTGCTTCCAGCAGCACTCATGGGTGTTCTGTCATGGACTCCTTCCTGAAATTAGGCTGCCAGAGAACAGCATCTGGTCAAAGCAAAGGGGGAGGGAGAAGACCAGCGAGCAGAATTCCCAAGGGTAATGGGACTTAGCTGTTTTTCTGTCTGGGTAATGGTTATCTTGTGAAGGCTGATGCATTCTTGTCTTCTTCATTCAGTGGGAGGGAAGAGGCTGGCAGGGCTGCTGGGCAATGGCAGGTCCAGGCTGCTCCCCTGGGGGAGCCCCTGCTCCAGCCAGCTGTGATGTACCCCTGCCTCGTGCCTCCCTTCCCCAGGTGCCAGCTAAGTGGAGAAACTGCAGCCTAAAGGGGCAGGACATGGAATGGGCACCCCCAGGGAAAGAGTCTAGGGAAGCTGAGTTGGGAGAAGACTGTGAGGGCACTGAGGAGCCCACCTGCCACCACAAGCAGGCAGCAGGTGAACCACAGTGTGCAACATAAGAGCTGCAGGTTTAATCGTTGTGCTGCCAGGTGATATTTGCCTCATCTCTCACAACTGAGGGCTTATTTGTGTTTGACCTGTCCAGGTCAAATTCATCTCCAGATGTACCTGTGGGTTTGAGGGCCCCCACAAAAGGGCTGTCCATGCTTCTCTCTTGTCTGTTACTGCATCTGTTTTCTGGCATTCCCAAGACTTCCCATCCCAATTTACTTCCCCTGCCCCCTTTTGCTGCTGCTTTGCACCATGCTGCTTTTCAGGATCCCGTTTGTCCTCTGCCTTGCTCCAGCACGCTCCCTGCCTGTAGCTGCAGGTTTTCTCTCCAACAGGTAACTTCATTACTCTTAAGCTGAAGAAGTAGTGGACTATTTTTGGAGTGATGTCATGTTTTCCACAGCAAGTGAAGCTTATGCCTTCTGCTGGAGCAGGGTTGAGAAGAAAATTCCTCTTGATGTGAACCAAACGTAGTTTTTGAACATGTGGTTGGCACAAAGTACACAGGTAGTGACTTTCTACAAGGATAAGCTGAACTAAGGAGTAGAACAAGTTGAACTTTTTTTTTTTTTTTGAGCTACCTTGGCTGAGTTGCTGCCTTTGAACAAGGGTGATGAGGTCCCAGGCAGGTGTGGGACACAGCCATGTAAGCATGCAGACACAGGTATTTAGACAGAGCTGTGAAGCATGTCATGAATAGTAAAAGGCCTTAATGACTTTTTGATATGCCACAGAAGGACAATGTTATGACTGGAGTTATGTGGACCAAGGTCAGCATATAACTGAGGCAGAAGGTTGCAAATAAAGCAACAGCGTTGTTCAGTTCTTCACATGACTAATGAAGCATCACTTGATAATGCCGATTGTCACTGCCAAACACAAACTTATGCACAGCTCCTGTTCCCACCCTGCAGCGTTTATCAAGCTGGTCCCCTTCAAAATGGACTCGCTTCTGCAGGGTCTGCAGACATGGTTTAATGATTAGCCAAGGGCCATGCTGAAGACAAAAGAAGCTACCACCTCAAATTACTCCCCACCCCTTCTGTGGACAGTATGCAAAAATTTTTGACTGAACTCTGAAACCCAGTGTACTGATTTCAACGCAGAGAAGAGTGCAGCTACCTAACACACGTGCAGCTACAGCAGTAGAGCTGCCTTGACATCATGCTGCTTGTTACTGAAAGTTTTACTAAATATGATTTTTTAGTCTACAATAAAAGTGTCCAGTAGCTGAGACAAGTGCACAGGTGTGGCACGAGGAAGGAAAATTATGCTGAGACCTGGCAGTATGGCAGGGTGGTTTGGAAGAAAAATCCTCTAGAAGGGGAACAATTCAGGAAAGCTTTACTGCAAATGAAGAAATGAAAAATTGTGGGCTAGCCAGAAAGTCTCCAAGACAAATTAGAGGACTATGTCATCACCAATGGTATGAAGTTTAACAAAAATAAACTGCATGTGGGACGGGGCAAACTTGGATGTATGCACAGAATGGGAAACAAGAATCTGGAGAGCAGTGCTGTGGAAAGGGTCCTGTGTATCCTGCTCAATGGCAAGTTGAACATGAGCCAGCAGTGCCCTGGCAGCCAGGAGGGCCAAGCCTGTCCTGGGGTGCATCAGGCCCAGCATGGCCAGCCAGGCAAGGGAGGGGATTGTCCTGCTCTGCTCTGAGCTGGGGCAGCCTCACCTCCAGGGCTGGGGGCAGCTCTGGGTGATGCAATGCAAAAGAGCTAAAGTGATTAGAGAGTGTCCAAAGAAGGGCTGGGAAGATGGCGAAGGGCCTTGAGGAGAAGCCATAGAGGTCACCTGGTCTGTTCAGCCTCAGGAAGAGGAGACTGAGGGGGACCTCCCTGCAGGTACAACTTCCTCGTGAGGGGAAGAGGAGGGGCAGGCACTGATCTCTGCTCTGTGGTGACAGTGACAGGACACGAAGGAATGGCTTGAAGTTCTGTCAGGGGAGGTTTAGGTTGGATATTAGGAAAAGATTCTTCACCCAGAGGGTGGTTGGGCACTGGATCAGGCTCACCAGGGAAGCAGTCACAGCACCAAAGTTGACAGAGTTCAAGAAATATTTGGACAACGCTGCTAGGTACATGGTGGAATTCTTGGGGCTGTCCTGTGCAGGGCCAGAAGTTGCACTTTGACGATCCTTGTGAGTAACTTCTACCTCAGGGTATTCTATGATTCAAGGAAGTCTTCTAAAGAATCTGAATAATTTTGGGACATTGGTCTAACTGCAGGCTAAGACACAGGTAGAGTGGCAATCCCAAACTACCATTCTTAAGCAGTAAAAATCAAGGAATTATCAGCCTTGCAGTACCCAGACAACCACCCACCGCCTGACTGCTGTCAGCTTCCCTACATGCAAGATTATTGCCTTTACACAAAAACCTCCTCTGGGGCTTCTCATTTTTTCCTGACTCTCAAGCAGAGCTTGGTTGTCTGATCTGTGTGGTTGCTTTCAGATGTTTTGGAGCAGAGGTGTAAGTAAAATGCCAAGTATTTAGCAGATCTCTATATGGAGATGGCTGGACTTGACACCTCTTGCAGAGCTCTGGGGAAGGGAAGGAACAGCCCCAGTACAGCGGGGCAGGCATCTCCTCCAGGATTGGAAATAGGGGAAATCACAGAATGACATTTCAGTTGCAAGAAAAAAGGAAGTCCTTTTTTAAAATCTAATGTGGTTAGTTTCCTTCTTCTGCTACGCAAGAAAGAGATTTCAAAAGCCCATGGAGCTAACATGTCTGGGCACCCATTGAACTGGTAGAAATAAGTGCTTCACTTTTGTAGGGCAAAGTAAAGCACTACTGCTGCTTCAAAGAAGAGCTGGTTGAAGGTTGCACCAATTCTGCAGTAAGTTTTAGGGGGATTTTTTCCTTGCTAGACCAAACACAGGTTTTCAAGTCTTTTTATAGGAGAGAGATGTTCATTGTCCAAGTCAAGTTTATTTTGATTTGCACCTTTTTCTCTACAGATGCAACAGAGGAAACATCATCTGATCATTAGGTCCCAAGGATATCTTTCAGCTCTGACAAGGAAGTGGATGCAGGTGATATGCTTCCTTCCACCCCCCACTCCAAACAAAATTTAATCAGAAATAATCTGTCTGATTTCTAGTGCAGCCAGAAAAGATCAGATGAGGAATAGTGGTTCCAGCTTTAGATTTCCAGGAAGTGACCAAATCTGGTAGGTGGTAATTGGAGGAAATGTTGGGGTTTGCCTGTTTTTAAAATCCCTGTATAATATTTATTATGTACATGCTTCATAATCCCATAGTAAATAACCATAAATTCCCCATTTCACAAAGTTAACAACCCATGTGCTCACTTGCACACAGAAAAATTGATCGAGGTGCAGCCTGAGGAGTTTAGAAAGGTCATTTCCAATACTAGAGAGAGGTTGAAAATGTTGCTGCTAATCAAAGAAAGGATATTTAATATCTTTTTGACAAGAAATGCAAATAACATTAGTTTCACTACCATCTCCCTGGCCTGTCCGTGCTGTTGAGACAGTTCTTGTATTTAATATAAATATTATCCACTGCAGTGTCCTCTGTTGTCCTGGCTGGGTTGTGCAGTTTTTAGGGTGCGAAGTTCCCACTAGTGCTAGGGATCACATCACCACTGCAGGTGTTGCCTTTTTCGCACTCGTGCTTCTTTCCTTGGGAAGCCAGCTGGAGTGACTGCAGGCAGTCGTTCCACCTTCTCTTTCCTCCTCTCTGTGCTTTCGAGCAAGCTCACTTTACCTGCAGTCTCTGGATATATCTCCCTCCCTGCTGTCCTGTAAAATCAACAGGCACCTCCACCTTCCATATCCCAGTCCCCTTCCTCTGTGTGCTTAAAGACCTGGGAGCTCAGCACTGCTGGTGGGATTTCAAAACCCAGCCCCAGGCTCAAGTCCAGACTCTAGCCCAGCCAGATTTGGGCTAAACAGCTGCTGTGTACTGTCAGATCTACACATGACAATGATTTGTGCAGCCCATTGCTGAGCCAGTTAGAGCCATTTGTTAAAAAAATAAAGAGACAAATAAATTCAACTCTTCCCTTTCTCCTAGCAAGCTGGTATCATGTGCCTATCTTAAAAATGGCTTGCTCCAGAATGCATTAGAGCTAAATTATCATTTATGTTTGTCACAGGGATTGCTAATGTGTAATGAGATTTTAGAGTTAATGTTTTGTACAAAGCACTTAGCGGAGCTGGGATGAAATTGGTTCAGGATTCTGATGCGGTGTTTTAATTAAAGATATTTTCCAATCAGGGCCAAGCAAACGACTTGTCAGAATATTTTGTACCCATAAGCCAATATACCAGTGCAATGTTTGTCTCGCTTTCTGCTTTTGGATTTTCTTCAGGGAATTAGAGGAGCGAGCCTCTCCAAATCTCATGCAGAAGGGCCTTTCTTAGCTGCAGCCATTATAGGAGAAGAAATATGTATTTGATTCTCTGAAATCTGTCACCTGGGTGTCAGTGGTCTGGTTCATTGCAGCGTGACACCAGCCTTAGGCTGCCTTGATTTTGTAGAACTTGTAGCTGTAGGCTGGTGCAATGCACTCACACAGACTGAAAGCAGCGGGAAGCCCAGTGCTGTGGGGTGAATCCTGAGGTCTTGTCTGCTCTAGCAGCATCCTGAGCTCTGACTGCAGTTCCTCGTCTCTCTCCTTCTCTGTTGCTGGACATGGTAGCCAGGGAGGAGGCAGGAAAATGGGCGATGCAGATCCAAAAAAAAGAAGAGGAAGGATTTCCCAAAATTGTACCTGGTAAAACCAGCATAATAACAACTGAGATGTCTTTGGCTTAAATAGGCTTGGGCAGTATGATTCAATGTAAACATCAAATGCATGTTAATAGGCACAACTTTTATTAACTGCTGTATAATAAGGGTCATTATTACCAAATTAACACATTTTTTTCTTAGCTACCTCTGTTTCTTGCAGGGAACTTCAACCACCATCAGGTCTTAGGCTGGATATCTGCTTGAAACAAAATCACACAGCTATAACCAGACATGAAGTGCAGCTCTCAGGGCCGGTGTCAGACACGGGCAAACCTCTGGCAGAAAACCAGCTGCCATCATCAGCATTTGCTTTGCCCATCCTCCAGTCATGAGAAACTCATCAGGGCAGAGCTGTGGAGGGAGGCTGAGGGGATTCAGGGAAGTGACTCCTGCTGGGAAGGAGCAAGAGGGAGGAATTTCCCTACTCAGTGCTCCTCACTCTTAAATCTTCTTCCTTTCTGTTCCACCTCGACAACTATGACCAAGACTCCCCTTTTCCCTGCACTCACTGGTTTTTGCCCCTCTCCCCCTTCCCCAGGCAAGGAAGGACACTGGCCCCACAGCCTGGGGCAGCTCCTCTGGAGGCTGAGTCAGCTCCATGGATACAGGACAGCACTGCTGGAGACCCACGCTGCAGGGGTGTGCAGCTGTGACACCGCAGCATCATTAACTTGGATAATAGGACTGAGCCACAGCAAACCACCCTGGATTTGTATAGCTCCATGCCGTGTTTGTTTTTGCAGTGTTTCTGACATAAACCCCTTTAGAGCAGCTTAGCTGAGAACCTTTTGGTAGTACGCACTGCATCCTGCTTGCTATGATAATAGGAAAAAAATCCTTTATATGCTTATGACTTCAGGCACATTTGGTTGGTCCGTTTGCTTGTTTTTCTAAGAAGAGCAAGGAGAAAGCTTTCATTTTATAGACAGTTCTGATGTTTTAACATATAAATGGATGAGGGGCTTTATATTTTTCTTTTTCAGGTTTGCCCATCTACAGGTTCCATGGCTGTTTTGAAACAGATGAGCAGTAAGTAGGGATTTTAATCCCAAAAGCAAATTGTAACATAATCTGTTCATTAGGTGAACTCTTTAGCTCAGTATGGAAATTTTCCTGAGTGGTGTAAAAGGGTGCTATTGACTAGAATAGAGGGATGAAGGTGAATTTTGCAGAAAAAAAATCTCATATTCTTACCTCTACTGTACAGTGAATACATGGATATGCTGGATATTCTAACATTTTATTGCTAAATTTTTTATTATAACATTTTCTTTGCGTAAGGATCTCAGAAAATTACAAAGACAGAAGGAGACCAAGCTGCATATCCAGGTCAGCCCCTGCTCAGTGAAATAGCATCCTACTCCATAAGACATAATACACACTGCAGCTTCACTGTGCACCTCTTGGCCAGCTGTGTGGGTGCTTTATCCCTGAGAACACTGACACCCACTTAATGAGTGGTGTCGACCTTTTCAGAGACAGCAAGGTACAAACATATATGGGGCATCTTTCCCTGCCAACCCCAAATGTTCCAAAGGCATGAGTCAGATCTCCCTGTCTCGTAAATTATAAGACTAGATGAAAAAAATGTTAATGAAAACACCAAATAAATGTGTTGATGTCTTTCTCTGCCATGAATTTTATTGAGTCTATGGATTTGAGCCCTCAGAGGTCACTCAGGTTAAATTTTAAGTCTTTTGTTCTCTATAAGTGATAGAAAATTCTGCTGATTCATTCAATTACAGGACTAAGTTACAGACACTGGGGAATTACAGTGAACTCTCTAAGAGAGGCACCTTTGTGGTGAACCGTCTGTTGCAAATCTCTGCCAACACGTGCTGAACTGTATGAATTAAATTCTGCAAAATGTTTTAGGAGATACAGAGAGCTGGACTCACGTCCACAGGGATGGTGCTAAAGCTTCTGAGTTTCCTGCTCTCTGCTGCCCGGATGCTGAACCACTTCATAGGTGTAAGTCCTCGTTGTGAGAGACGCCCTATCCAGAATTGTGGGGTAGAGAGGAAGAGGAGGTCTGAGTTGGTGGACAGCCAGGATAATGAGCCACGAAGGGACTCCCCATTCTTTTTAGCATCTGGGAAAAAAGACTATACTCTGTAGGAACTGACCACACCAGTGGAAAGGCTGAGGTAGTATTTACGGGATTGTTTTGGTAATGCATGGGAAAGACCCACACCTCCTTCCCTTGGGAAAAAGAGTGAGTGAGTGAGTGAGTGAGTGAGTGAGTGAGTGAGTGAGTGAGTGAGTTTTCTGGTGCAAAAGCCAGATTTTAGCACAGGGCAATGGCACTGTGGTGTTGAGCAATGGAGCAGGGGCTTAGGCACTTCTCTGTGTTGCAAGCACTGCCTTCACCATGGCTTTAGGCACCAGCACTACCATAACAGATTGAAGCCTTCCACAGCAGCCCCAGCACTTGGGTGATCAGGCTTGGTGTTTTTGAGAGGAATGATTTCACAGCAACGTGAAGGGGTCTTATTTTACAGTCACGCTTTCCTCCAGCCTTTGTTACTGGAATGTCAGTTCTCCTGTCCCCCTGCTGTCTGCTCCTGAGAGACCTGTCTCTGCCAACACGCCTTTGACACAATTGGTAGCCCCTGGTGTGAGTGAGGCACCAGCAGCAGCAGGGAGGTGAGTTAAAGCAGCAGGTGTAGAGGTGCTCAGGAGCCGTTCTCTGAGCATGGCCTCCTCCCATTATCTGCAGTGGTGTCTCCATGCTTCCTGTGGTGTTGAAGAAGGAGAGGTTGAGAGGGTTGTAGCAGGGACAGCTGAGTATAGGGATTGTCCTTCCCTGGCACAAGGAGAGGTTGAACATGAACATGCGCTCCAGGCACGTGTGTGCACATGAACCTTGAGCTGATTCCTGAGGAGGTGATTTCAGAGAACAGCTTAAGGTGTTATTAGGCACTTACTAGGTCTGAAATATGGATTAAATTTTCAGTGAGAACCTGCTGCATACTCAGGACTACTTGAAATCAGGCCATTTTTTAAGCTGTAAGTGGGGTAAGCCAGTAGCCACATTACTGAGTTATGGTTCTGCTGGACCCATTCAGGCAAGGAAGTTTAATTGTGTGCCTCTTTTGAGCTCCCATATCTCATGATGCCTCTGTTCCCAAGGGCTCATGTCTATTTTGACCTTATGTTCAGAGTTACTCCTGTAAGGTGATGTTTTTCCCTCTTCTGCACTGGCTTTTTTGTTCCAAAAGGCTTTGGCAGCCTCAATTTGAGATGTCTCTGCAGAGACAGGGCTTTCAGACCCTCCAGGTGTCTGGCCTTGAATCCTGCCACGTGTTGGGGTGCCAGCACTGCTCTGGAGGCTCCTGCCATCAATTCCTCAGTATCTCACTGCTTTAGCACTCTTGGCTGTGACCTCTAGCAGCCTTCACTTGGTGCCTTGACACCACAGTTTTGATACTGAAAGTGTTGTTTCCTGAAAGCACCACTTTGATTCTTCTCTCACTAATGCAAAACTTCTTATTTTATAAAGTGGTGCATTTTCCAAACCTCTCTAGCAGGACTCATCTTGCTCTAGCCGTGGATTCATGGAAAGAAGATGCCAGTGGGATGCCCTGGTTCAGCAGCTGCTTGTGCCAGTGTGCCTGTTTAGCAAGTACAGATGGAAAATGCTGTTGTTTTTCCGTCATTGATCACTGTCCAAAGCATTTGAGACTCCAACAGAAGAGCCAGAAGAGAGAAAAGTTTCTGTTCCCACAGCTTTGTTACTTTCTACCACATCTCAATTTCTTTAAAATTTACTATGCTGTACTTAGGCTTGGCATTGTAGCTGTGTTGGCCTCTCATGACAGGTCTGTTTTGGCACAGGGAGGGCTGTAGGGACCTGCAGCAAGCAGTTGAGCTCAGGTGTAGAGGGACACGGATTTCTCCAAGCCAAGAGGTTTGTTCATCCTTTAATTATGCCCTTTTTTTCCTTTTCTTTCTCTCGTTGTTGCCGGCGCAGGTGGCTGGAGTACGCTGTGCAGTTCTGTTTCAAGCAGATAAAGACATCTGTAACTGTCAATATCTAGCAGCCCTGTCCCTCTGCCATTTTTCTTTTGTTGTTGTAACACTTTTACAAGTGGTTCCCTCTTAAATTTCCAGTGAAATGAATAATATCAACTGAGCTTGTAAATCTATCCCTCGGAAGAGGGAGGAAGGTACTATAGGTACAGGAATGCTGCAGGAGGGGCTGAGGAAGACACAGTTGCAATTAGGCTGAGCAAGTACAGCAACTTCCCTCTATTCCTCTTTTCCTCCCCCAGCAAGGTGCTCTTCGGCTGCCCACATAGGATTTCTGCTCCCAATTGTGGTTTCCTTCTACACTCTTCTCTTTCCAAGAGCAGTTGAGCCCATAATGGGGTGTGACCCACACCTTGAGGGTCCCCATCAGTCTCCTGGCATCTCATCAGTCCAGGGTCTCATTGCTGCATTGCTTTATTTCATTGTCCACCCAGGTAAGGCGTGGCCTCTCCCCCGCCTTTGCTGGCTTTGCCGTACTAAAGTATCCCTGGCAGGAGTGATGCCATGGTGTCACTTGCTCCACCATCAGCTTCAGCTGCGATGGCTGAAGGGGACATTGCTGCCAGCCAGCCCCCTCACCTGTCAGTCACAGCCCTGCATGCTGGAGACAGGTGATGCTCCCTCTGGAGATTTTCTGGACCCCAACCCTGTGCTGGGAGCACGGCCCCATCTGCAAGGTGGCAGGGGCAGTGGGGCGGCAGGGTCGGCTCTCCTGCTGCTGTGGCTTCTGTGTAGGAAGCCATCACCTCCTGTAGGACACCTGCCCCTGGAAGCTGCCTCCGAAACCTGTGCCAGCATCTCCCGCTGTCCTGAGAGGCCATTGTGGTGGGAACGTCGCAGCTCTGTGCAAGAAGGCACCATGGCACAGCAGACAAGCCCCTTCTTTCCTTCCTTCCTCTCCCTCCCTCCCTTCCTCCCTTCCCTCCCCCCTGCTTGCCCCTGTGCCTCATGATGTCTGCAGGCAGAAGTGCTGAACAGAGGGATGTGCTGGCACAGCTAGAGCACGCTCTCAGGAAGTTCCTTAAATTGCTGTTTTGGTCATGATCATTCCCCAGAAACCTTCTCCTTGTTTAAAAGCTGCTAAACTTTGCTAAGTAATTGGAGCAGGTGCCTTGCTCTTCCTTTCTGCCCATCAATAAGTGGCTTTTCTTCTCTCTGCTTGCAACAAGCTCACTGCATAGCACTCACTGTGTGGGATGTCATGGAGGGCTGTACTAGAACCCCCTGTCCCTGCTGTCCTCTTCCTCTGTGTTTGCCCTGGTATGCCCATGCCTCTTCTTACAGGAGATGTAAGGATTTTTTTCTGGAGTGCAAAGCTGCTTCTTTTGAAAACCCATGAATTCCTGACTGCTCACATGGTGGGGCCCAGCCTGGCTGTGCAGCCAGGAGTGGTTTATTATGAGAAATGGTCTGTCCGCTGCTGCACACTCTCAGCAACATAAATGTGTTGTCTACAGAAACAACAGAGGAGCGGGGAGAGGCAGGGAGAGATTAGCTGTGAGTGGGAGGGTGAAGATAAGGGGAGTGGAGGTCACAGGAAGTGTGGGTTTGGAAACAAGACCAGAATGTAATGCCAATTGCNTTTTTAAGTAAAAAGGCAGATATCACTGGCAGGTTTCAACAATGGCAGGTGTCCAGAAAGTCCTTCCAACACTATTAACTTATCTGTATCTGTTCTGCAGCCCACCTCCTGTCAGCACTCCTCATGGGGCCATCAGGAGAGTACCATGGTGGTATTGGGTCACTTGCTTCTCAGCCATCAGATCACAAAAAGAGGTTGCTATTTTTTGAGACTGAGAGTAAATTGGAGAAAAATCAGTGAGTCCATGTCTGACCGCTAACCAAAGCCTCACTTCAGAGTGGGAAGCATCAAAGAGGGTTTTAAGTACTGAATATTTGTCACTGACTTTGCAGGCTCCATTGCTTTTACCCCTAATCTTCCTTGCTTGCTCATGCTGTGCATGCAGAGGCAGGGAGGGATGATAATGGACTTGCAGTTGTACTTGCTGTTCCCATAACAAATGGTAGGATCCTCACATAAATTGTTTGAACATGTAACACTGCTCTTATTTCTTAACGATAAGGGCTCAGGAGCTGCCCTTTTCCAAAATGAAAGAAATGAACCAAACGCTATCTCTTTGTTTTAAAAAATGATCCCTGCAACTACAACAACAAAAAGCCATTATGATGATCCGTAAAGGTCTTGCAAGCTTTTACAGGGGAGATTTTCCGCTCACCCAGTCTGGCTTCACTCCCGTTCCCTCTCCCTATTCCCAACCCACGTGGTTCAAGCTTCCTAGGGCAGTTTAAGCTCCTAGATACAGCTGAACTGAATGATCCTGGCCTGGAGGACATGTCAGAGGTCAGACCTGGGGGGAAGTATCTCCTCTGGATACTGTGCCTAAAACCAAGTTCTCTAGATCTTGCTCTGGTCCCAAGTGCATCCATCATCAATTATGTATCTATACTCACTGTTTACACAGGTTTCTTGTTTATTATGAAATATTTGCTTCAAGGCTCTGCGTCTGTTGTTAAGCAAAACAGTGTCTATTTCTTATGCCAAGGAAAAAAATGTCACCATAACTTTTCAGTACTATGGCGCAGATCTGTCAGGTGGCTGGTGTTGGACTTCTGGCAAGCCATGGTGAGCTGCTCACTGACTCTGTCCTGGATCAGTGGACAGATTAGGGGTGAGTTTAAACTTGAAAATTTCTGAGTTTAAAGAAATATCCCCTTCCTTTACCTTGCATGCAATAGATCTATGTTTCTGTGTGTACTGGGGAGAAATTAAAAAAATGAGTTTGAGCAGCTTATACAGAGACGGCCATGCATGCACACACACATTGGAGTTTGCACTGATGAGTGAGGTAAAAAAACGTGATGATGTGAAGTCTCTTTGTGACCATCCCAAGACAGAGCTTGAGCCCTTGGAACAGTTTCACGATCTCTGGAACAGGAGGCTTGGAAACTTTAACCCCTTTGATTTCTGCAGAGCCCTCCTAGCTTAAACATGCTTATGTAGGCTGATGCACACACCCATTAACTTTCCCCCGTCAAGTGCTGTTAGTGTAGCTGCTTAGCGTCCTGCTGGGAGGGAGATGGATGGACTCCTCCAGATGCCATCTTGCTGCTGCTTCTTTTAGATCAGTCCCAGGGGATGCAGATCCTCTGTGGCTCTCCTTGAGCTGTGTGTGGCCAAGCAAAGCAGTCCATACACATGATTTCTCACATTAGGTTTCCTATTTAACAACACCCCACACTATTCTTAGGTATATTAAGTGGAAATAACGTTTTTACCAAAGTGGATAAGCATAACTGCTTCCCAGGTGGAGAAAAAAGAGCCACTGAGGGCTTCAGAGATATGGGCTGAGCCAGTTGCAGAAGTGTGAATTAGCTCCCCAGCTGTGAGCTGCCAGTCAGCCTTGTACATAATCCACTGTATCATGGGGAAGTGCTGGGAGTGGAGGGGGTGTCAAAGAAAAAAGAGAGAGGGCGATACATGAATGAGAAAAATGAGACATATAAAGGCAAAATCCTCATCTGTCTGCAGAGGCCTTATGAACTGAATAGCTGATGATAAGAGCAACTTCCTTCCATGCATTCTGTATCAGGTATTTAGCATGGCTATATCTCAGCAATGTGTTCCCCTGTGCAAGACTGTAAGGAGATGGTCAGCATCGGTATGCTGCATATAGTAGAAAGCAGGTGGATTTGCTTAGCTCTAAGCGTGGCAAAGAATTGGGAGCATTTTTTACTGTCCAGGCAGGAGTTAATACTAATGTATTTTTCACTGTCTTCCTTTGGATGCATCACAAAATCAGTCTATGTAAGGAGAAGCCAGGGGAGGGGAGGGGAGGGAGAGACATCTAGAGCTGGTGCAGATGGGAGGCATGGCTGAGTGATGAAGAGTGAAAGATGCTAACCAGGCTCAGGCCACACACGAAGGGCTGGCTGCCCTTCCTGACCCTCCCTAATCATGGAGAAAGACAGACCTTGCAGGGCTGTGGCTGGAAGGGAGCACACTCTTTTCCGCTCACATCTGCGTGCAAGTGCCGTGAAACTGTGGAGTCAGTGTCATTTTCCAGAAGAAATCTCCTATTGGCAAGGAAGAGAAATGGGTTTTGTTTGGCCCCGTATGGAGTTGATGGGAGTGTTGTTCTCACAACTGAGCTAGACAATTGGGTGGAAAGTCTTCCAGCTGCTGGACACCTGCTGCTGGAGCAGCTCCACCTCCACTGCTTGAGAAACCAGCTTGTCTTGGAGGTACAACCTGTGGGTGGAAACAGGAGAAAATATATTCAAATCCTAAGCAAATTCTTCTTTCCTGAGGTGTTGCTGCTTTGTACAGTTTCTGATCTCTTTTTGACAATTACCCTAAATCAAAATGAATAGTCAGCTGGCTGCAGTGCAGGGGTGTAGGGTACAGCCAAGGGTGTTTTGGATGGAGGGGAGGAAGGGAGAGAAGTTGCTGAATTCTGATCCAGACCTCATTGCTGCTGCTTAACCTAGATCTGTAGCAGGGAGACAGGAGAGCAGTGCTGCCCATCAGTTCCAGTTTCCAGTGTCTCAGTGCAGTCCTTCCCTCTACCCATCTCCTACACAGCCCAGGAGAGGACTTGACATGGTGTGGGGGATCCACCCATGCTGGCCAGAGCAGCCAAGGTGGCTTCTCAACGTGCTCAGAGTGGATCTAAACTCCCTCAAGGAGCTGCATCAGGGTGGAGGGTTTGACTGTACCGGTCTGGCACCACCTGGGGTGGTGCTGGGCTGCTGTACCTGATTTACACACACGCAGCCTTGGGGCTGGCTGGCTTTTGTAGATGGGTACCACAGGGATGAGAGAAGACCAGGGCACCTGTCCCATGTCTCTCTCCCCTGTGCTGGCTCACAGGGCTCTGTGCTGATGTCTGTCAGAAGCCCACTGTTGTTTAGGAGAGAAGTAGTCATCCTCACACACCCACAGCTCCCCTGTATTTGCCCACCTCTTCCCCAGGCTGGGGAAAGCAAAGGCTGGACAAATGTGCCTGGGCTGATCTGTGGCATCCCAAATCCAGGGCTGTGCTTCCTTGAGAGAAGCTCCATGCTGTCCTATTTAGGCACTTTATATTGCTTAATTGGAGTTGCTAGGGATTGCATACATCGATCAGTGGAGCACAAAGTGACATGACAGCAGCTGTCATGTGTCTCTGATTTTCCATCTCCTCCCTGAAAGAAGTCTGGACAGAAGACTACACGTGTTTGTTGGCGCACAGAAAGGCACACGTAGATGTGTGTTTGTGCACCCTTGATGGCACACCCTTAGAGGAGACACAGTTGGAGCAGGGCCCTTTGTGGGCAGCAGGAAAAGGGGCAAACCTGCAGCAGCCTCTCTCTACAGGCTGAGCTCCGGCTTTGAGGAAGCTCTGACCCCATCCCGTTCCCCTGTGCTCTGAAGCCAGTGAGCACAAACACGGGTGTGGGAGGACAGTCCAGCTTTTATTCATCTTGCATGGTGGATTTTGCTGTTTTCTGAGCTCAGGAATGCCGCCTGCTCCTCCGCCTCCCCTAGTGCAGCTGCACCTCTCTATCCCAGCCCCAGCTGCCACAGCTTAGCTTTGCCTCCAAACACATTCTTTTGCTGGGTGCAGTGCCTCTGTGCTCTCAGATGGAGATTGGCTTGTAGCTGTCTCTGCCTGCATGGCATCTGCTTCCCTCTGCCCTTTTAATCCTCTGCATTTTCCATAACCTAACATAAACGAGTAACAAATCTGGGATGCACTTCTCCAGCCAAGGGGACAGATCTGGGGCTGTGGCATTTTACACCTATTGTGATTTCTGCAGCAGTCCCTCTTTCTTTTTCTTTTCTCTTTTTTTTAATAGCATCAGACTTGTGAGAAATGTATTCTTATGTCAGTAATGTTCAAAGGCAAAAAGAAAAGCTGCCAGAAGAGAGCTTTAAAAGTCTGACATATTATCATTCAGAGAAGAATTTTCACTACAATTATTCTGGAATTTTTCCAATAAATAAATTGTACAGACTTTTAAGGGAGAGCTTTTAGGTTAATGGAAATATTACTTAAATTAAAATACATCCCATTCAGCCCATCAATTCCACTGTCATTGCAGCTTGTGTTTAATGTTAATGACATGCACAAATAAAAAAGGAAGAAACTGATTTATTATGTCCAAAGCTGAGTATGATCCGTTGTGGGAAGTTAAATACAAACCAGAGGGGGCACAAGGCAGCATCAACAGAGGCATGGTTAAAATGTACTTGCAGAAGGTATATTGCACAGTTCTGTGCATGGGAATGCTAAGAAATGTGTTTGGTTTTGTACTTTCAATGAATTGATTTTTACTTTTTCTTTTTGCTTGCTGATTTTATGAGGAGGCCTTCTACAGCTTACAGTCTCTGTCCCTTTGTTTTTCAGAATGTCACACAGGGGAGAGTGGATTCCAGATTCCATCTGGAGCAGGTTCCAAGTTCAGTCTTGCTCCAAGGAAAGCAGGCAGCTTGGAGGGGAGCTGCTAAATTCACATGATGTCTTGAACTCTGCAGTTCCCAGGTGAGCTCTCACCAGACTAGGTTTCATGCCACCTGCATTAGGCCCTTCTGCTTCCAGCTGAGCTGGACAACACGAGAGACAACTCCCTAGGCCTTTGGAACCTGTGTTTTCCATTCTGGCAAGAGAACAAGGACAAGGGACAGGTGAGTGAGCAAAGAGGTAAAGCTAACTGGCTTCTTTTGTCTTTTGATTTATGATTTATGCTGGACTGGGAGGGGGAAAGACAGCAGGGAAAGTTTCTACATTTTCTAGTGTGTCACTTGTTAGGAGGTGACAGGACTCTTGCTCGGCATGGATGTGAGCTTGGCTGCTCTCCCACTGTAGGGGTTTTCGTCTTCACCTCCCACTGTGGTGCAGGCGTGTGTCCTCGGGATGGTCACCCAGGAGTCGGGTCTGCTGCCCGGGGGAGAGCAGATGCAGAAGAAGCCTGGGAACAAGATCAGTCCCCAGCAGTCAGCATCCCTCTTGGAGAGGGTGGCTCTCATCTTGCTGTCGGAGCAAGGATGGATTAGGCTGGCCCAGGCAAGAGCTGTTACATCACAGCCCCTGGTGCTGTGCTGCATCCCCGCCCTGAGAGTCCTCTGGAGCCCATCTGCCCTTCTGGAATCCAGGTGCAGATATAGCAGGGATTTTCTCTGAATCCTTGCTGGAAAGCGGGGCACAGAGTACAGCATTTAAAACACCGATTATAAACATGGTGCCCACAGAGTTCAGGCCTGAGGTCTTTAAATGGGCTTGAGAAGGGTTTCAAGGCAGCATCTACATGGGCGCAACTGTAGTAAAGATACTTAGTAACTCAGTTCAGGCTTGAGTCCATAGACTAGAGCATTTTATTCAACAGAATAAGCCAGCACAGGTATTGAAAGGTGAGAGGGATCATTGCTCCTTGTGTCTTTTATACTCATGGCAACATCTAATATCCATGTCAGGATAACTGCAATAACAGCAGTCTAGGTGATAGGTATTTCCCACCTTTCAGATGACGTTGCTGCTCCTGAGGACACAGGACTGCATCTTCAGAAACACTTCATCCTGTGGAAAGCATTGAGCAGGTTTATCTGGCTCCAAGGGCAAGTTCTCCTCGCTGCACTTGTCCTTCACTGAAGGTCTTAGGGCAGGAGATCCAAGTGGAAGGTACTACAAGACCAGGCCTTAGCCTTCCTTGAATCTGTGAAGATTTTATGTGGAGCTTGTTCTCCAAACTTTCCCGACTTCTCTGTCCATTCAGCAACATGCTGGGAAAAGTACTGGATCCAATTTCACATCCCTATGGGGCTTGGGGAATGTTTGTAGCAAAGGACGAAATTACTCAATTTGAATCTTGAAGTGGCTTTAAGAGAACAGAACTCCCAAGCAAGTCACCAGCATATCCCTGGGTTTCTCGTGCTCATTTCTCAGGCTTTGCTATGCAAAATGAATAGTGCTTTTCTTGTAGAGACTAAGAATAACTTCCAGGCCAAGTTCCAAGGTCAGTCCATCCATCTGACTTTTTCCATCTATATGAATTAACTGTCTTCAGCACAAACTTTAACAGTGCAAATGCATCACTGCTAGAGCATGTTTAGAGAACAGCTTCAGGATCACCGAACACATTGTTACTTGCACAGAGTCAGGATTCCCAGACATTACAATGCAACTGCTATTTGGGCTGTTGTCACTGTGGTTTTCCACTCTCTTTTTTCTTTTGAGGTTACTCCTTTGCAACAGACAAAATATTTATTTTTCACTGGTAGCACAAGGTGTATTTTCCTGGGATTCCCCTGAACATTCCTTGTTTACGACCAATTGAAGAGATGGTTGTGAATCTGACTGTTGCGTGGTGTTACAGCTACTTTTCTATCTTCCTGGGATAGGGGTAGGCTTTCAGTTAGGGGCACTGTAGTTGATGTCAAGTGGGTTTTGTTCCTTTTTTTGTCCTTCTCCACATTCACACAAAAATTTTCTTGCTTTCATCTTTGTAGCCTGCTCCTTCCTCTCAGATCCTCTGTCTTGGTTCAAAGGGTCCTTGTGCCAGCAGTCTAATGCACACCTGGTGCAGCCTAGGGACAATTCACTCCCAGGGAAACAATGGGCAGCTTGTGCATTCTCATCATCACCAGGGGCTTCCTGCTATGGAAAATAGCTCAAGGTTTCTAAGGCTGTCTTCTCCCACAACAAAATAAGCCTGTGGGCAGATGTAAAATCAACACATCTCTATTTGTTTTGGCCTTGAGCCCACCACTGTCAATATTGTCCTCTTTGGGAAGTGAATTCCTTTGTATAACCCTCTACTTCCCTGTGCTTGGACTGTCTGCTTTGCAGGACCCTGTCTGCAGAATGATCTTTTCACCCAGTCCCAGGGTGAAATTAGAACTTGCCTTTTTAGCAAAATATTTTCTTAATATGACACTGCTTCTTTGGCTGTGGTTTCCATTCATCACACTTACAGTAAAAGACCTCACTGGTATTGGTACATACTGACTGCTTCCCATTTCAGAAATTCACGGCAATTCTTCTGTCTCTCCTAGGGGCATTCTGAAGAAGCTGTGTTAAATTATCCTAGCCTCTGGTCTGTATGATTAGTATGTGTGATTACTGCCTGTCACCCAGGTAGATATATGTAGACAGGCAACATAGGATGTAAGATGGACCTTCTAAAAATGGGACAACTCATGGTTAAATGCTCGGTGGTCACTTTGACCTGAGAGCGGAGGCAGACCTTGTGCTTTCCTGGTTTACCAGGAACACTCATACTGCCTGAGAGCAGGAAAATATCTCTTGGGGCATTCTGCAGTGGTGAGAGTCATACATACCATGGGGAAAGAGTTTGGACTCCATCCAGTGTATCTATGGAGCAGTCACTTGTAATCATTGCTAATCCAATGACAGTAGTAAGTAGTTATGGACTCCTGCATAGACGTATTGGTCTGAGATAATACCAACTGGCCGTGATAAAGAAAGGGATAATATTTACCAGAAATAAATGTTGACATTTATGGAAAAATTAGAGTGTGTGTTCACATCTATTTTGAATGTTTTTGTGAGAGACACCTGAGAAGTCTCCATTATGGGTATATCTTCCAAGGAGTAATAAGTTTTTCTCTTAAGCTAATATTCTGTATTTTTCATTTACACTGCTGCAGTCCATCATAATGTTTTTATTTGCATGTGTAATTTGGTTATCAAGGGCTACTTCAAGCTCAGTATTATTAATTTCTGATGAGTAAAGAACAATTTGAGTTCTGGCTCTTTACATTAAATTATAAATTAAACCCATCAAATAAAATCTTTCCCCCATTAATTTTGACATTAAAAGTGCCATGGATGTTCTTGGGGACAGGGTTGTACCCCATACTCTCAAACACTCAGCAAAGTGTTTGCAGAGTCCACATTTTACTGGCCATCTATGTGCCAGAGGCTCTCCTTGTGTTTAACAATTACAAGTGACTCCAGTGAAGACCTTAGTCTTCAAAGTTTTGTTGCAAAAATGCTGACCTGCTTTTCATATTCCAAGAGCAAAACTGGTTGAAGGAGAGAAATCTGGGCTGTCCACACTGCATGTGGTTGTTACTCAGGGTCAGTGTTTCCCTGCACAGTCAGGCAGGGATAGATTTTTATTTGCCCTGGTCTATGTCACTGCAACAGAGAAAGACCACACAAACATGGGAAAATCTGACAGAATAAAGCTAGCAAGGGAAACTGTCCAGTCTTTTAAAACTAACATATATGCATGCATTTAAGGAATGGTATATTATGTAGCTGAGACAAAAATGTATTGAAACATATCAGAATTGTGAAGTGAAACATTGGGTTATGGATGGATACTGTTTCCTGACTAAAAAAACATCCTTTGTGGTTTGCTTTGGTTTATTTTATCTCTTTATTTTTTCATTCTTACTATTCAGTAGGGGGTTTTGGGTTCCTTGGACTCTGCAGAGGATCAGTCATTTTCTCCCTGTGGCATTCTCAGCAGAGCATCTTCATCCTTTGTCTATTCACAGCTGACTGGGTGCACTGAAGTGTTCTTATTCTTTTTGTTTCCTAAAATCTTAGTTGTAGAGAGAAAAATCAAAAAAGAGGGTCAACTAACTGGGCAGGTCCCTGTAGGGAACTCAAGGACCTTGCTTTTGTTGAAATTGCTTGGAGCTCCATGATGTTAATACTTTCCACCTGATAAGTTAGCCAGACACAAGAGGTCATGGTTAGTTTTTACTGAAATGATAAAAGTGTTTCCTTGGGGCTTGTTTGGTTTTGTGTTTTGTTTGTTTCAATACAGATCCTGACCAGAGCCAGAACCAAATGACAGTGTCTGCACCCAGCTTTCCACCAGCACTAACACAAAATGATAAAATGGCTGTTTTGTTTGTTTGGGTTTTGGTGTGCTTTTTTTGTTTTTTTTGTTCTGGGCATAAATTTCTAGTTCTTGTTTCCTTTTTCCTGTATTCTCTGCTTCCCTGGAGTATTGCCACTCTGCTGCAGCCACAAGGCCATAACCAGACAAGCTCTCCCCTTTGCACCTGCATTTAGTTGCCTGTGTTTAGGATGGAAGCAGTGAAGAGCCCTTCACAAGGGCTGTGAGTATAGGACAGCAACTGCATCCAAACAGTGAGAGTCTCTGCTCATGAAACACAGATCATCTTGCCTGTTTCCAATAGCACCTGCCTACCCTGCAAATTAATCTCTGGGAGCCTGAAGATGGGCACCCAGAAAATGAGGTACAGACAGTGGCAGCGTGTGACAAATTTAGATTAGGAATGATCTTTCACAGCCAGAGTTGGTACTCATTTCTGAACTCATGGGCAGCAAATACTCATTGACATCAGTAGGAGCACAATAGGGGCTTGCCTTGCCCACAGTTACTGTATTAAATGACCTGTAACTCAAAAGGTCGTGGATGAAATTTTTTATTCTACACCAAACACATCAGTTTACAGTGATGTTTTGCTCAAGACAAACCCTAAAGAAGTGTTAAGATAGTGGGAATCAGGAGAGGGAGAAAGAATAAATTCAGTCTAGGTTATTTTATTATTGATTTTTTTTAATNCTGAGAAGTCTCCATTATGGGTATATCTTCCAAGGAGTAATAAGTTTTTCTCTTAAGCTAATATTCTGTATTTTTCATTTACACTGCTGCAGTCCATCATAATGTTTTTATTTGCATGTGTAATTTGGTTATCAAGGGCTACTTCAAGCTCAGTATTATTAATTTCTGATGAGTAAAGAACAATTTGAGTTCTGGCTCTTTACATTAAATTATAAATTAAACCCATCAAATAAAATCTTTCCCCCATTAATTTTGACATTAAAAGTGCCATGGATGTTCTTGGGGACAGGGTTGTACCCCATACTCTCAAACACTC
>WAAG01026296.1:25693-38084 GCA_013390105.1 Tichodroma muraria | reverse complement strand
CCACTCTTGCAGCAGTTTCAGACTTGAGCTGCTATATGGGACTATTGATTTGTGCAAAGGAACTCCAAGTCTCTTTTATTCAGGCACTTCACTCATCTAAATTTTTCTACCAGGTATACCCCAACCATGTTCCTTCATTCTGACACCTGCCACAGCAAATGTCAGCTCATCAGGGAGTGTTGCCCTTTGCTGACACTTGAATATCTCAAGGAAAGGAGGGCTTCTGCTCTGTAAAGGAAATGGCTCCTCAGTGTTACCATCTGTATGCCCCTGCTTCACTTCCTTCTTTATTTTCAAGCATGGTGCTCGGTGAGTTCTCTGACAATAATGAACTCAGATTTCCGGGGCTTCTCAATGTGTTGTTGAGGTTACTCTGATGGCTGCAATGTTCCTGTGGGTCAGTATGTCAGAGGCACACGTCTGTCAGGGCTTATACTTCCCCAGGGTTTTGGGTGATACTGGACATGGTTGTGTGATCATGCTCTGGGCCCCTTTAGGAAGAGCTATGCACTCCTAATGGTTGAGAGAGGTGATCCTTTTTCACTCCCTGGCACTGGTGACATCAAATCTGAAGTGCTGGGTCCAGTCCTGGACTCCCCAGTGCACAAGCAATACATTTTTAAGGGAGTGAGTCCAGTGAAGAGTCACAAAGATGACTGAGAGACTGGAACATCTTTCATTTGAAGATAGGATGAGAGAGCTGGGACTGATCAGCCTCGAGAAGAATGCTGAGGGGGGGATGTTACCAACATGGTTTCCTTTTCCTTTGAATTTTTTTTGAGATGGGGAGAGAAGTCCATGAACTGTTCAAGAAATGTGCACATCATGGACTCATACAATGTCATCATGATGCTTGATTCGCTATTCTTTTCCTAATAATTGCTGTTCTTTTATTTGCCCTTTCAGCCCCTGCTATCATTCATTTTTTCAAAGAGCTATTCACAGTGAGTCTTGTGTCTTTTTCAGAGGATGTAATAACTAAGGTAAAGCCCACTTTTTGAAGTGTTCGGTTAAAATTCTTTCCTTCATTCCTATTTTACGTTTATCATGTTGGATTTCATCTGCTATGGCCCAGTCACAGCAGTGTGAATCACTTCTGCAACTTTTCCCATGTTTTGCTGATTTTGAATACCCTGAACAATATTAAAACCCCACCAATCATTGCCACATCACTGTTCCACTCTTTTTTATTAAACATTTAGGAAGATATTCAATATTTATGAAGATATTGAATAAATTCTTTGAGTCCTCTGAATTAGTCCTCTCAGTGTAAAAGTTGATAATTTATTTTTTGCTCTCACTTCCTACTTTTTCCTTTTTCCAGTATAATTTTATCTCAGTTCTCTGTAGCTGACCTGGTGTATAGAAAGTATGGAAAAATAAACATACATAATCATGAACTCTTATAAGATGCTGGAGCATGTTTTATTGGACCTGCTGTTCCAAAATGTCTCATCATTAGTATCTGTAGCTTTTTATATTTGTGAGCTAGTATTTTGGAACATAAAATTGTACAACAATTATTGTTTAGCATGATATAAACATATCCTTTAGTTTTTCCCTTGATAGAGAACAGGCATTTTAATTTGATTGTTCTGCTCATCTTTTGTTGGAATTAACAAAGTTAACTTTCTCTTATAATAGTTGATAAAATTCACCATTAGGCTTCTTTTATGTCTAACATGTGGAAAAAAACTCCTTGGATCTCCTGAAATGTATATTCTTCTTCTGTTTTACTAGCTCATTTGGGTTTTTTTATATAAATTAATTGCTTTCATTGCACATGTTTTCTGTGTATATGTGAGCATGCATATCTTAATATGGATTTTCACATCCTTTCTAACCAGATTAAGTTTTTATGTATTTCATGTTTCTTTCACAGTTGTGTACGTCTCTTCATAGTAACTTTGTAAATATTTTCAATGTATGTTCTTATTTGACTCCCTTCAAATTTGAGGTATGGTGCTGGGTGTTGTAAAAGTACCTCCTTAATAGTCCATGTGCAAAAGGAGTTCATTGCTTTGGACTTGAGTCTGTTTACATATACTGTATAATTGTTCAGATCTTTCCACTTTTAAAATGTGTTAATTTAATTGCACTTTAGACTTCTGAATAGGATTCAGCATGGTCTTAGCCAGAAGTAAATACATTTGCTTTTACCTTTATGATGGCATAGAAAGACAAGGCTTTAGTTTTAATAACATGCTATAATATCTTTCTCACTGTCCTTAGATTAAACAAAAAAAAAAAAATTATTAAGATCTCATGAAAGAGGGTATCAACTGTCCCTTTTAAAGAAAATGCTTGCTGTGATGATCTGGAATTATTGCTGCAATTCTAGATTTTTTTATCTTAATATTTAACACAGTAAAACGCAGGAGGGAAAGATAACAAGGATGGACAATGAATTCACTCTCTGATGGCTTTCATTTGTCTCATCACTGAAAAAAACAGAGACGTCTTATTGTCATCTGGTCCAGTTAAGAGTGAAATCACTGCAAACAGATGCCATTGTCGGGCTATATGGTGCTTTATGAAGTTGTCTTTCTGCTCACAGGGACCTAGCAGTGGTGCAGCAGAACAGATCTGTCTTCTTGACTGCTTAGACTGCTTGTGGCTGAAACAAGGGTGGAAAGATACAGCAAAAAGATGAGAATTAAGGGAAGAAGGGAATGATGGTAAAAACAGGTGTGAGGAGATAAAAGAAATTCTTTCTTTTCTCAGTGTGTTCAGGAATAATCTCAAATCTGCTAGAGATGATGGTAGCTCAGTCTCCTCTTTCTGTAGAAGAAAGGATGAAAAATTGTTATGAATTGGTGGGTCACTGCTGATGTTCCTTGGGCCACTCCTTCAAAATCTCATGTCTCTCCTACTGATCCCATGCAATGAAAGAAAAGGTTCTGTGACACAGAAAGCAATCACACAGTAGACAGTATGCAATCAGTTTAGATCTTGATTATTTCAAATATGAGTTTTCCTTCCTTTCCGGGAGTCTTTCATCTTGCTGTCATATTAATATGTGAGTTCAGGAGCACATTTGAAGGTCTCTTATTGTAAAATAATTTAAAAATATCCATTTTAGTGCAAACAACTTGCTTTTATTCTGTCCCATTTTGCTAATGGTTGTTGTTAATTTTTTGGCAGAGGCTGTAATGACTGTTTCCTGATGATATTTAAACCCAGACCTGTGCACAAAAAAAAGAGATTATTACTTTGAGAGTTCTCAGTGATCAAGAACAAGGCATGATTTACAGAGTTGTTTACTACTTCTATGACAATTATCGGAAAATAAAACTTTATATTTCATAAAACCAGAGAAGCAATAATTTATTGTGGACATGATTTTGTGGAGTATATCACAAACAAATCTTCCATGTTGACTTTATTCTTGAGGTTTATGACATACCAAACACTTGGGAAACACTGGTTTTATACAAATTAATATTTAGCTTCTTGTATGTTTTATCCTGTTGTTGCTGAAAGTTCAACTTCCCTCTCCCAGTTCCCTTCTAACTAGGGAATGGTTCTACAACGCTTTCTATTCATAGTCTCGCTGGGCTTTCAGTTCTTTTTCTGGATTGCCTTGCTTTATTTTAAAGTCAGGGAGGGTGCTGTGTCATAACTGCTTTATCTTCTTCTTTTCCTCTGAAGCACTTTTGGTTCTTAGCGTCAGAACACAAGAACGTCCTGCAGGGTAAGGCCATGGTCCATCTAGCAGGGTAATGTGTCTCCAAGAATAGCAAGAGAATGCCAAACTGATCACTTTGTGTGGCCACTTTCCTTCATACCTTGCCCAGCCTCCACATGTGTGTTAGTGACATCAGAGAGTACATTTCCCTGCCCTGTTCTTTATTGTTGGTTTATGGATAAGGTGTCCATGAATGAGTTTAATGTCTTTTTGATCCTGATAGTGTAAGTTCAAGAAGGTCACTATCCACTAGGTAAAGGATAGTGGCTTCCTTTTCACTTTTTTTCAACCAACCTTCTAGTTCCATTGAGTGTCCTTTCTTCTGGTATTACAGGGTCTGGTGAGCAACATTTCCACCTTCACCTATCCAGTGCTTTCACAATTTTAACGTTTTTATAGATGACTCAGAACAGAATCTGATTTTTGTACTCTGAATTGTTTTTTTGGTTTATGTGGGTAGCTTGTTTTATTATTTGAACATTTCTCAGGTAAAAGTTTGGGGGCTGGACTTCAGAATTACAATGGCAAAGAGCTTTACATATTTGCAACCTTTATACTGCCAACACAAAGTTTTTAATGTACAGTTTATAGCTTGTATAAATACCCTTCTGATGCCTTAAAACATACATCATATGAAACCACAAACATAGTATTTGTAACTATTTTTTAAGATTAGTAAGTCATACCAAATGTTATGAAACCTAGCCATTTCTTTAGAAAAGCTAGAGCATCTTCTGTGCAATTAGGTATACAGACAACATTTAAAATCTGTGGCAGGAATCTAAGTGTCTTTCCAGGGGAAAATTCTTCAATTAGCTGATGGTTTGTGCTCCTTTTACACAGTGACGGGAAAGCTGATCTTGAAAAACCTCTGAAAGTGATCCTGTAGTGGGCTGGCCACTTAGTTTGAGTTTTTGTAATCTTAACAGTAAGTTATGGTTATACAGTGAAAAGCCAGCACTGTTGCAGTTGGCCCAAAAAACTACAGGTATTTGATTAGCTGTAGCCTCACTATTGCTGGCTGTGTCCAAAGAAGTGCTTTTCCCTAATTCATACTGAAATGGTTGTAGTAGTTTGGCCGTGATTGGCCAATGTATGTTACTGACACTTGATAAAACCAATGAAAGCGTGGGTACGCCTTTGCGAATGCACCTTTTAAATGCAAACGCAGGAACCAGCTCTCTCCTGGTTTCCGGCTGGAGCAGAGGTAACAACTGCTGCCAGCCCGCTGCCCTGCCAGGCCGGCTATGGGCGCGGATGGGAGGGGGAAAGAAAGACCGTGGGGCCGAGCCACGGCCGCTGATATCTGGCCGATGGAATCCGAGCTGCCCTCCCCAGCAGCACGGCCGCTGGAGGAGTTTCCCAAAGCTGTCCCGGAGCCACGAGAGATCATGCCGCTGAGACCGGGTGGGGATGGCCTCCTGAGTGGGGTTTATCCCGCGGCTGGTTTAACCCTGATGAGACCAAGGGGTGGAGAGAGGAATCTATTAACCCCCTCTCCCCAGCCGCAAGAATCCTGCTGAGGCCAGGAGCAGCTCTGCAGCTCTACAGCCCCAGCACGGCCGGGATTGTATAACCTGACTGTTATGGCATGGCTGCTGCCTTTGTGAACTCTTTAAATATTCAGATGAACCAGAAAACTTCTATCCTCTCTTGAATGAAAGAAAGGCCAGAGTGAAGACACATAAAGAGACTACATAAAGATATTTACAGTCAGAAAAGAAAGTGATACTTTAAGTGGAAGGAAGACANAAAGAGCTGTGAACATGGGAGGAATTTCATGATACAAATGTTCCGGGCGGCTGTTATCATGGAAAGTTTGTTTTGTCTTGTTTTTTTGGTTTTTAGTTCCATAGCAAGTAAGAGATGCTCCAATTCCTAGAAGAGTTGAAGAAAGACTATTCTAGAATTGAAAAAACTGACTGAAAGTTCTAAATGTGATTTCTGTATGTTGTCAATGAGAATGAAAGAAATGTTGGTAATAGAGGAAGAATGTTTGAAGGGTTTCATTCTAATTCTTAGAGTTTTTTTTCTTTCTTTTTGTGTTAGTTAATAAAGTCTGTCCTTTTCAAGTTTAAGCCTGCTTTGCTCTTGATTACAGAATTTTTTTAAAATTGGCAACCCAAATGAATAGTTTTCTGTCTGGTTCAAACTGAAACCACGACAATGGTACATTTAGATTTGCAGGCCAGCTTCAGTGCCAAGGTATCATTATACTCTGGGGGAAATTCTGGTCAGAGTAACATTAACGTGAGTGAATTTTACACATGCCAAGCCTGTTTTGATTAACCATCTTAACACTGTTAAAAAAGACTGTCTAGGTGGGAAATAGTGAGTCATTGTTGGAACATAATTTGTATAAAATGAATGATTAGTATCTTTTTTACAGTTGTTCTCAGTGCCAAAGCAACATCCCCTGTGATACCCTGTGTGCTAGGAAAGACAATTTTAATATGTAAAATATGTTAAAATTTCTACTCCACGTACTCTTTACAGTTAAGGCAACCCCACTGAGGAGTAGAAACTGGTGACACAAGGGAGACAAGATGTCTCAGAACAGATTGTGTCCACAAAAAACCAGCATGGATTCATGGCTTGGGTCCACTGTAGTTTGTACCATCACAGTCCAAACTAGTGACATTTCCAATGGCAACATCTGTGAAGCACCAAATATTATCAACTTCATACCAGTTCTCCTAACTCACAGTCACCAGAACAGATTAAAGGCTGTATTAGCCAATGTACATCTAGTGGTGCTGGGACAAAACTGCCAACATGAAAAATGCTCAGAATGGGTTTAATTTAAAGAAGGATCTACTTCTCTCTCTTGTGCAGCCTGAATCTTTCCATTTTGCATGATGAAGATGTTTACTCATAGTTTTATGTTGTGTTCTGTGACAAGAATGAGTTGTAAGGATTTGTGATCACCATATCCCACACCATGGCGTCATTTTACCATTTGGTGTCCAGGTCTCTCCAGTGGCATCACTGCAGCAATCTGTATTGAACAGATAGTGAACTTTTACTGCCCTTCTGAAAGCAGCTGCACAAAATCTGCAGAAAAATCATCTGTTACTTACTCATCCAGGCAGCTACACTAGGGCAGTCCACCCTCCTTTAAATCGCTGTGGAAAAGAACTGCTTACATAGCAGATGACAATGTGGCCCTGCTGAGGTATGGGAAAAGAAATACAGAGGGCAACAAACCAACTCAGTTTGCTATGCTCTTACAGTCAAGAGTGATGGGCCAGAGTCCTGGATACCCCTCAATCAAAGCAGGAAAGCCACCTACTTGTGTGCAAGATGTTACACCAGTGTTAACCAAAGGGAATGCTACATACTGTGATGCACACCATCAGTGAACAGGCACTCCCGTCTCCAAGGTATGGGTAACATAAACTCATGGATAAAGTATCTGAGAATCAAATTCCTGAAGCAATGTAAGTTCAGGACAAAAAGCATGTTTCAACTAGGTGGTCACAGTGATGACCCCACAAAAGACTGCTTCCAACATAACAGCGACAGGTCTCGTGACTAAGGCACAGTTTGGTGGAACAGGCTACTTTTAATAGTGTCAAAAGTAGTGCACTGTAACTTTGTGTTTACTGACTGGAACACACACCAAGTGCAGGCATGCTGTGATCATTAGCATTAGCAAGTCTTGCAATGAGATACTGGGGTCGGTCTTTCAGAGCTTGGCATCACTGCTTTTTAACGTTGGTATCAGCAATATTCTGCCAGTTCTTACAAATGATAATGGAAAGGGCCATTCATGAAAAAGATCAATGGTAAAGGGCTATTGACTGTTCTGCAGACCGTGACTCAGACCAAGAGGCCTGCTCCTCTTTCTACCTGCCAAAAAGCCTTTGTGTGTTAACTTCTACAATATTAAATACACTGGCATTTTGAAATATGTTGAAAGGTCACAAATCTTACATATCATGTATGTCTGCAATCAAGATGAAGAGTAGAAGCATCTTATTTCAGGCTACATGGGGAAAACAGTCTTGAGCCATTGTGAAATATAAAAGCAATCTCTGTGATGAAAGGAGCCCTCTTGGGTCATTAGATTACTACTAGAAGTAGGAGAAAAGCAGTGTGGCAAAGAATTAAAGACCTATTGATAGGTGCCATTTCCTACATGTATTTTGGAGGAGAGTTTCTGCCTTAGCATGACTGATAGATGTCCTGCTTTGCAACAGCATTCTCATACCAAATTTCAAGACTGCAAATATATACAAATTTAAGAATTGATGGGTCAGGTTTTTTTTTAATCAAGTGTTCTTTAACACAGTTCCTTTGCAACCCAGCCTATTTGAATATGTAATGTCAAACGGGGCTGAACTTCCTAAAAGTGTTCTCTGCAGTTGTTGAATGTTGAAATTATCCTTTTATTTTGACCAAGGAAAGCAGTGAGGTAAAACAGTTGTTTGCAGATTTACATAGAATTTGGGGCTGATACAGATGATATCACTAGAAGTACTGCAAAATGTCAAAATCTTGTTCTCGTGCTTAGTAGCCTGTTTTATGTCAAAGTTGAAAAGCAACAGCATCATATTCTGTCCTACATCCACTTATAAGTTTGGAAAAATACTTAGCAGGTACTGCAAAAATGGAGTGGGTCCTTTAGTTTGGCTATAAAGTCAGATATCAAAAAATATGCAAGTTATAATTTTTTGAGACAAACCACTTAAAGAAGATATTTTTATTTTCTAATAATAAAATTTTCACAAATATGTGAATACTACATAGGCATTGTGGAAGCCAAACTTGGAAACAACAAAACCTTGTTTACATGAAAAATCATTGAGAATGGGAGCATTTGAAATCCTTCTTACAGAACTTGGACCTGGGATTCTTCTTCAAACTATTTCTTAATAGTAAAATCACAGAATGGTTTGGATTGGAGGAAACTTAAAAGACCATCTACTTCCAACCCCTCTGCCATGGAAAGGGCAACCATCCACCAGACCAAATTGCTCACGGCCCCATCCAGCCTTGCCTTTAGCTGGAAACATATTTTAGTCAGCTGGTCTTACATGCTAGTAGGATATTTTGCCTTTGGCATCTTTTAATTTTGTGCCTATATTAGAGGACCCTTCACATCCCTTGTTGGTGCCTAACTCATTATTTGGGTTTTCCCCTATACTGATGCCTGTTTTCATGACAGAAGATGTAATGGCTTTAACATGATTTGTTCTCAGCAAAATCACATTGGCTGTTACTTATGTTTTTCTTAACTTTTGGGACTCTCGATTATGAATTGCTGTATATGCATTATTATTGTCTTTTACTGCTATAGGAATTAAAGTGAAGCTGATGAGCTTTACCCCTTTTCCCAGCCTTTCAAAGGCACATGCTATGTTTCTCTTTTCTAGCTTACCAGAGCTTTCTACATCTTTCCCAAGTTTTAAGACTTGCAGTTGGTTCTGTCAGTGTCACAGCTGATTTTTCCTCAGCCCAGACAGCTGTAAAACATCATATTTGCATAACCCTTCTCTTACTAGACCACGTTTGTACACCCTTTCCTTTGCTGTTGGTTTAACTAACACTTGATCACTGTGAAAACTTTTATGGAGGGCTGAAACCAACCAGGTATCAAACACTTCTGTTTTCTTGTGCTATCTGTTGGTAGATTGGAAGAGTAGAGAGGCAAAGCAAAAGCTTTGCCTTTTTCTTGGTGTATTGTCTTATTATCCCTCATTTCCTTTGTAGTTCTTTTTTATTTCATGCCTTTGAACTATTTGACTTTGGAGTATATGGGAGAGCTGGCAGCATTGGAGAGGGTATGAGAGATCAGGAAGGAGCTGGATTGATCTTAATGGAGGGATTGGAGAAAGATGAATGGATAACAGAAGTGGACATCCTTCTCCCTCCGGTTCTGTCCCCATGATGGAAACAAATGCCTCCACTGTCCTGCGTGCACATACCTTAGACTTCAGTTTTGACTATGTAGTTGTCACATGCAGGTGTGAAGAATACAGACTGACACCAAGGGGTGTGAGCAGCAAATTACTCTTGCTCATACCTGCCTGCGAGCTTTCTGTGTTCTGTGCCATGTGTATGCAACTGCTGGATGGTGAATAGGCTTGCAAGTCAACTCAAATGGATGAAAATCCTTACATGGAGATATAATTATATACAAGCTGGCACATTTTCAGAATCGCCTACTTACTTATGTGTGCAAAACCTGTGTCCCAAATCTAGTTACATTTTCTCAAATGTGGTGGGGTTTAGAACATAAGCATACCATCAAATATATATTTTCTATGTATAGCAAAGGAATCCCTTTTGCTGTTATGGGTTGGGCTGTGCATTTGTTCCATAAGGTTAGTTTGGACGCTAGTACCCTTTAAAAGAAGCTGACAGGAGATTCTGTATATGGACTGTGATTTTCTGAAGCTGTTTTTCATGACTAAATAAATGTATTACTTTAAAATGTAGTTATCATATGGATTTTGACATAGGTCATGTAGATACACATGAAATACAATCTTGTTAAATCAAATTTCTTGGCTGAACTTGAGCTTTTTTATTTATTTATTTATTTTAATAATGTCATGTATATTATATTGTGAAATTTTAGTTCATCGGGATGTACAAAATCTCTCTGTATTGAAATTAAGGCTCTGTGAGGAGTTTGGCAGATTGTTTTGTAATGCAGGTCACAATCAGAATTGACCAGTCATGGGATAACTCTTTACTTGTAAATAGAGTTTTAATAAAAATGAAAATTTGAAAGTATAAATTTGAAGTAAAATTTGAAAAGTTTGGAGTATTCTGTAGGTCTGAAACCATGACTTAGTATCTCGAAGTCACACTTCTTAAGACTACTATAATGTAAATTTTCCAACACTCTTAAAAATTAGTTCTTCCTAAATCAATTTCTTCAGTGGTTAGCAATGACCTTCCTTTGAAAAACTGGTGTATAACTTCATGCTGAAGACAGCTCAAAATTAAATTCTGTTTTTTAAATCTTATTCCAAAGTGAATTTGACATGCTTCTTTTTTCTCTTGGTGTCTTGCACAGGTATCTTTTTTCCTGTTCATCATTTTTGTGGTGTACACCATGCTGCCCTTCAACATGAGGGATGCTATAGTTGCCAGTGTATTGACCTCTGCATCTCACACGATTGTGCTGAGCGTCTGTCTGTCAGGTACAGCTGTTGTTAAGGAGCACTTGGTTTGGCAGGTATGTGCTTTGTGGAGTTAATCATTAACTGTGCATTGAATAGCCTGGTAAATGAGCCAGGAGTGCCTTAGTGGGTGCTTGGGAGTATAAACTTACTTCTGTCTTGACTTCTGAATTGCTAATTCACAGGTAATTCACTTTCTAATAATGAGGGTGTCAGTAATGTTATGTCTTCCTGAATTACGCACAAAAGTGGTGGAATCTACAGCCATGTAGCACTTACCAATGTGAAAACTGAAATTGCTCGAAAAAATATGTGATGCAGCTGTACTGTGGTAGGTGCCCTATCCCTGTGGTTTGGAAAGCACGTTGTTCATCTCACCTCATTAAGGCCTTTTTTCCAAGGATTTTTCCAATCCTTTTCCAAGGATTCTTTTCCAAGTAGCAAAATATTATCTTTGACATTGTTCCTCTGAATACACTCAAGTCAGCTGGGTTAAAGCACTGATGTGAAAACATTGCCCTCTACAAGTCTGCTGTAGTCTTGTCCTCCTGTAATTGTCAGCCATTTATAGGAATTCTACAGCATCACCCTGACTGGTCCCAATGATTGAATGAGACTGGCTGGCTCCAAACTCCATGACATTTTGGGAACCCCTCTGTGTTTGCAGTTGTGTATTGTACCTCAACTCCGATAATCTATCACATGACATACTGCAGATTAATAATTTGTGAAAATCCAAATATTAAGAGTTGTTTTTCCTTATTCTTTACAGATCTTTTAAATGGTGAATTATTGCAGTTTCAGCTGTAGTACTGTGATGATCCCATCTGACATTGATAGAAATATGTATTTTTTAAGGAAAACATAAGATTTCATTCTGAAAAACAAAAACATGGGTTTGGTTTTTTAGTAAGTTATGCCATGTTAAGGAAACAGAATTATTTTAACTTTTGTATCAAAATTATACTGAAGCTTTAAAGTAATGACATTTTTATAAACATACTAATAGAGCGAGAAGACAGACATCATACTATATATTGTGAATAGCATTAAGAACAAAGCTAATAATAGTTTCTACTTACCTTTAATGATACTTATGGCTTACTTTGAGAAACACTGTGCCTCAAAGTGATTTTACAAATGTCCTGCCTTGCAACTTGTTGTTCAGGAAAGTACATTTTATTTCCAGTTATGGCTGCAGAAATGTGTTCTATGAAGTATTGAAATTGAAGTCTGGTAAACAAAATATATTCTAAGATGTAATTCTCTGTAGAAGTTTTAAATGATAAGCGAGTGTCCTGATTTGTCTCTGACTGGACAATGTGTTAATATTGACACATGATTAAACCAACGAAAAGGGTAGGTACGCCTTTGTGAATACACATTTTGGAGTAAGATCTCGGGAACTGCTCATTCTCTTCCTCTCTGAGCACAGGTAACAGCCCGGCCCGGTCTTTCCAGCACGGCCGGGCCGGGCCCTGCCCCTGCTGCGGCACCGGCCGGGTCTGGGCCGGCTTTTCCCGCTGTCCCGGCGCGGCCGGGCGGGAAGGGCGGAGGCCGCGGGGCC
>WAAG01026296.1:0-25304 GCA_013390105.1 Tichodroma muraria | reverse complement strand
GTGAACGTTGTATACGTGCAAGATTCACTTTATCGTTGGTAGAAAAGTTACTTAAAAACAGGATGCTGAATCTAGATATTATACAGAAAACAAAGAAGCTGTATTCACAAGACTAAATGCAAAAGTGTATGTGCAAGCTAAAATGTTTGACCAATCATGAGCTATGCTTTTGCAATATGTATGAGGTAATTATTTACCATATAAATGTAACTGCATAACAGACAATAAACGAGGCTTGTTGACCATGATAGCATGAGGCTCGTCTCCCGCGGCTCTTCGCGACAGACCTCTGTTTCTTGAGATGAAAATGAGGTAGATGAAGAGAACTTTTGTTTTATACTAGAAAAGCATCCCTTCACTGTACCCTAATAAGTTGATATAGTCCATGAGCAGCTGTGGAAGGCTGTCTCATGGGAAGGGGATTCACAATGGCAAATTTCCTTCCCCCAGGTGGGCCATTGGTAAAGTGTGAGAGCAAGAGAACTGGTATCTTGTAGAAGACTTCTATGGCATTCAAGAAGAGACTCTTCTCCCTTAGTAAATTGAGAAATGATTATTCTAGAGGTGGTACTGACTGAAAGTCCCAGGTTTTTTGTCTTTTCATGCTGTCAGAGAGAAGTAAACAGTTGGTGGGGGGAGAAGTGTTTTCTGAAAGTTTCATTCTGATTCTTGTTTATTTCCCTTTTAGTGTTAGTTAATAAAGTTTGTATTCCTTTCAAGTTTAAGCCTGCTTTGCTCTTGATTGGGAAAATTCAAATTGGCAAACTAAAAGCACTACACAAATTGTTGTTTCCACCTGGTTTCAGACTGAAACCACGACAGCAAGGTAGTTTTGCTTTTCTCTTGCTGATTTGGATTAGTTGAGTGGATTTTTGTGGAGGTTGCGAAGTTGTGCTGTATGTTAAGCAAGAACTGTGGTCATCTGCAATTAATATAGTATTTAATTAATTCAGTAATATAGTTACTGATATTTGTAGTGGAAAAAAATTAGGGAGAATATTACTCTTCAGGTTTTTGTTAATCTATGGCTTTTATTCTGGGCATCGATACGCTGCTAAAGCAGTATTAATGTTTAACGCTTCTCTAAAATTCTTTTGGGTTAAAGTTGCTGTTTGTAAAAGTTATTTATTTTTCTTGCCTATCTTTCTAGACCATTAACATTGGGTATATCTAAAACAATACTTTCAGAAGATGTGTTTTAAGACACATCATGTCTACAGAATCAAAAGAAATAAATCATGGTCTGTGAGGCAAAATTATTGTCTTTCGTCTCTTCTGTAACTTTCTGATACATTCAGAAAGAGTGGCAGTCTTTCCACAGTTTGTAAATTCGTTAAGAATGTTTAGTTTCCATGTTATTAGTTTTCTATTCTGTCTTTGTAAAATGTGTTAAGTGTTACGTGATGCTCCCTCATTCCATTCCATTTGCCCTCTGTACATTTTTAGATTACTGTTGTTTATGTTTCGGAATGTGTAGGCAAAAAATATTTGTTTTATGCTCTTTGCTTTCAAAAATAGAGACCACAAATAAGGGCTTAGAGTAGAGACACTGATTGCACTAAAGAGAGAAATAAAGAGAGAATACTTAAGGTACATCATTGAGTTCATCATTGAACACAGTGATGTACCTTAAGTTCATATAGGATATTATAGTATGTATATCTTGTATATGTAGCAAGCATCCTTCTGTAGAGAATACCTGCATCTCCTTTATATTTACTTCCTATGTTTTGAGACTTCCATTGTATCTTCTCTGAGCTTTCTCTTGGCTGAACAACCATTCTTTCAGTCTTTCTTCTTATGTCAGGTTCTCCTGCCTTATATAGCAAAGGTCATGTATTTGAGATAGCAAAGGCCTATCTCCTTGACAGGCTAGATCTAAAAGGCTGGACCTTCCTCAATTTTTCAGCATCTTTCAGTTACTGATTCGCATTCCATAGCATTTTAAAAGTTAATCATACCTTCAGTCTATGAGTGGAGAAAAATCGATGTTCCAAAGCATCTGCTTATTTTGAAATTTGGCAGAGCCTATCTGACTGGTTTTGTCATTCCTTTGTTATTCTCTGTAAGGTTTTACATCAAAAAAGTGGTTTCTTTAAAGCCTCAAAGCTTAGGATGCTCTTGATCCAGGGTCTCTTGCAATTAGAGATACTGAGTTAAAGCCTCCTGCTGGGATAAAGAATCCTTCAACAGGCTCTCTGCTGGTTACATGAAGTAGTCTCTGTTTGACCTGCACGTCTTTCGGGGAGAGGGAATACACCTTGGTTTAAAAATCAGGAATGATGGAGATGGACTTCCATAAGCCTTCATATTTTTCCATGGCTGTTGAGTGTCAATGTTAGAATTCTGTTCATCTTTCGTATTAGGAATTTGTCTAGCCTTGTCACCCAGCTTCTGGATCTCATTTTTTTGGCCAGTAGCCTGACAGACCCAACAGGATCCAATTTCTGTTCCTCCCATGCGAGTGCTTCTAGACTATCATGAATTTGCCTCATAACCTTTTTGTCAGTAAAATAAACGAGTTGCCTGCTTTTGTACTAGCTAAGTCTTTCATCACTTTCACAGTTGTTCTTTGAATCCTCACTTGTGCTTCATCAACATCTTTCTTGCAGCGTGGGCATTTGCGTTAGAGGAGCGTGCCAGGAGCAGCTGCAGCTGTGCCAAATGCTAATGGGGCCAGGTCTACAAAGGGGTCAGTGTGCTGCCGTGCCCAGCGCCAAGACACAGCCCCTACAGTGAAACACCCGGCTCAGCCTCCCTGTGCGCCCCTGTGGGGAGCTTAACGCACAGCTGCGGGATCCCTGGCGGGAAGGGGCAAAAGGAGTCCTGTGTTCCAGCCCCAGTTTATGAAAAAAAACCCAAACTGCGTATGTATGTTTTGGGGCTTTTTTCTGTTGAAAATTTAATCCTGACCTTTACAAGGCGCACGGTTTGGAATCTGGGACTCTGCCTCCTCTTTCCAGGTGAGAATCTGGCTGCCAAGCAGAGGATGTTCTGTCTGCTCCAGGACTGCTCTAAGGGGACATGAGTCTAATTCTGATGTAAAGGCATTTGGCTCAGAAGACTTTCACAACTTTAACATCCCTTTCAGTTATTCCTGGAATGGAAAGTATTTAACCACCGTCTCTTGCTATAAACACATGACCTGTTTTTCCCCAAACCAGAACAGATTCTAATCAAATACTTCTGTTTTTGCTGCTCTGTTATCAACTAGTCAACCAGTCTGATCTCATAATGGCCAGATACTATCATTAGAGGTAGTTTTATTCTTAATCTGTTAAAAAAAGAGGTAACCAAAATAATTAAACATCCTATAAGCTTCCATTTTTCTTTTCCCCTATAATTTATATGAAGAGTCAGATTTTTTTATTTTAGTCTTTTAGTTTTACTTTCTCAGCAAGCAAAACATTGTTGCCCTTGCAATCATTTTTCATGAGCTGTTGCTAATTGTTTTCCAAACCTTGGCTAAATCACTACAAATTCCCCTTTTAAAAATTTTTTTAAAGTAGTGTTCTTTACCTTAGAGAAATTTTTTGGTGGCTTCTTGCAGCTCTGTAAAAGGGGTCACTTTTAAAGGCACAAAATTATAGCTAGGCTGAGTGCATGTGTGCATACATATAGAACTTTATATTGGCTTTGGACTCTGTTCAGGAATGCATACACCAAAAGCAAATAATTTGTAACAACTTTTATGAAAGTCTTTGTTTGTGTGATCTCATAGCCTGGATAATTCTTAAGGTAATATTCTATTGTGGTGGGAGAAGACAAATGCTAAATGAAAAATTTATTTTCAGGGAGGTTTGAACTGGGAAATTCCAAGGCTTCATCCACAAGATCTTGTGCATTTGCCATCAACTAAGCTGAGGTCTCCTCTTACAAATTTAAAAACAATGGCTGTGGCCTATTCAGGGAAAAAAAAAAAAAGCAACAACCAAACAACAGTGAATTGAAAAAGGGAACTGGTTTTATTAAAGAAAAATAATTACCCATTTCCCAATTTCTTCATCACTACGCATCTTGAGACAAATTATACCAAAAGCTCATAATCAGAAGTATTAGGATTTTCAAAGATGGACAACTTTGGTTTTCATCTATAATACATATTTAGATGTTCTAATCCACATGCAACATATAATGCAAAAGGTATATGCCTTTTTTTCAGAACACTGATTTAAACTCATCTGTTAACTTAGTAACTTAAAGAGGTGATGATATTTACAAAAACTGTTTTATGTAATGGAGTGCCACAGCAGAAAAATAAAAATAAAAGGCACCAGTATTCATGGCTTATAAAAGAAGAAAATGTACAGCTCTAGGGCTCAGAAATAAAGTAGAAACTGGTTTATGCTGTTATCACACAGTGCAAGAAAAAATCATGTTTATTAAAAAAGTCTGGGAAAAAAGCCCATGTCTTTAAGTACATCCAGTGCTGTACAACCCCTGAGGCTCTAAAGCTGCACAGTGAAAGTTTAAAGCACATAGGAACTTCATTCAGTCTGAATGTCAAAAAGCTGTTACTGGAGGCTGAATTAATCCTTTTTCCTTGAATACCTTTTTGTTGAAGGAGATGGGGAAGGGTTATTCATGAAGGTAATGCAGCTTAAACAGCTTCTGCTTTCTGCTGCTCAGTTTCACGGGGTGAATTGCTGTTGTTCCTGCTGCAGGTGTGGAGGGCAGTGACTGCCCTGGAAGGAGGGAGGCTCTATTCCTGGTATTCCATGTAGCAGTAGCTGCCATTGTCCTGTATCTTGTGCCGCTTTCCCTTTGCTCTCCCCACCCCAGCAGCAGTCTAGCTCAGCACGTTGTGCAGCAACTGGGAGCCACTTTGAGAGAGGAAGGCTCTGTCCTTCACTGCACAATGCAGCAGGCATATTTTTTAGTATTGCACCTTTTCTTTACTCTTAATTTTATGCTTTATCTAGGCAGAAATGCCATCTGCTGTGGGTTTTTAACTAATTTTCACAATCAGCAGATGTAGTTTGTGTTTCACTCATTCTTTAAGACAATCTACAATTTGGATGTGCTTACAAAGAGGCCACTTGCCTACAAGAGTATAGATATGTAGGAGAATGTATAATTGCATTTCAGAGTATTTAAACATAAACTTGGAGAATATGAATGTCTTCCAAAAAGTCCCTGAGGCTGTAAAGGGAAGACCTTTAATACTTAGTGTGATGGAAGATTCAGCAAAGTCCTAGCATTGTATTGTGAAATGAAATCATGTGTGCAGGTGGCCATGTGGGTTTTCAAAAGCACCATTTACCTGCAGCCCAAAATCAGCATCTAAGAAATGCATAGAAAATAGTCTTGGTGAGATGTGTAGGAAATCATCAAAGTACAGAAGATAAATAATAAATGCCTCCTTTTTTTTAAATCATGGAAATATCTCCATTAGTTCTCATCTCAAATTAGCATTGATTCTTAAGCTTTACCGAAAGGATTAGATTGATACTTGTGTTAACTTTTTTCAAGATAATATTTTTATCAGCAGTGAATATTTATCACTTTCATACTACTTTAGCTTACATTTCCTATTCTAAAAATGACAATTTCTTGTAGCAATTTTTAGTTTTCCAAAATATAATTTGTTGAACAAGCTCGCAGTCTTACAGTATGTCCTTGAAGTTACAAAATGTCTATATCAGAATGCTCAATCTTGAGGCTACTATACTTCCAAAACTGTAAAAAATTTAAAACAGGTGTTAGGAAATTCCAGTACATCTAGGCTGGAGCAGCAACTAAACTGCCACCAACTAAGACTTACCAATACAGTATAACTTTTGCAAGGGTGTTGTAGTCCAGATCCTTCTAAAGATGACTTTAATTTAATTAACTTACCAGTAAAAGGTTAAACCCATGAATTCAGAATTTTGTAATACTGTCCATCCAGATAATTCTTCTTGGGTAAAGGATCTTAGTTACTGCATCTGAGAGTTTTGCTGATTTTCTTCAATTTTCACAGATGTTGGCCAGCCTTTTCAGTTACCTAGTACTTTTACAGATTGGTATTTTTTTGTCAAATTTATTGTGAATTAGTTCTTTTCTTATTGCACCTGGAACATTAAATTCTGTGAATGGTACTCACTCTAGGCATGATGCTTTATCATTTCATGTATTCAAAGAATTACCATCTAGCTCTACATGTTATTTGCAATAATTCTGTAGAAGAAAAATGTCTTTCACTATCCATATGTGAATACATTTCCCCATCCTGTCAGCTGCTTTTAGTGCAGCATAAAAAATGGATCAGGAGTACAAACACCTGTTGTTCTGTAGAGAAGACTTTGCTGAGTTGGAATCCACCTTGCAGTGGTTCAAGACCATCTCTTTGTAGATGCCTGCAATAGGATGTGATCTTTCTATTTGTCATCTAAGCCTCTCCCACCCACCAGTGCTAAGCTGCTGGTCAAGTAGAAGTCATTCCTCTTCCAATCATCTTCCAAAATTTGCACTCCTGTGCACTCATGGCAATGTGTGCTCATGCCAGTCCCTTGTTCCCCTCAGCACACTTCTGCCATGCGTTTCAGTAAAATGCTGGCTGCAGAGCTGCCTTAACTACAGCCTCCAAGGGCCCATCTTGTATGTCCTGTGATAGAATCAGTTAATGCTCCCAAATGAGCATGTGGAGGCCGGGAGCAAAGGAGGTAAACCCGTGCCACATGTTTTTATGTTTTTTTCTTCGCAGTTACAGCTGTGCTGCTGGTAAGACAGGAGCTGTTCTCTGGCCCTGGAGCTGGTAGCACACCACAGCTTTTGTTTACCCATCTAAACTCCCATCCCTTTTGCCTTCCCCAAACACTGTGGTCAAGTGTCAACTTCTTCCAAAACATTCTTGACATATTCTGTGCTCTAAGACATGTTAAGGCTCTAGGAAAATAGTGCTTTGCCCAGATAAAAATGGTGCTAGTGAGCAAGGTAACAGCTATATAGAAACGAAGATCATGGAACTCAAAACTGCCTTCCACTCTGGTTTACCAGCAGAGTCACAGCTGGAAAACATCATCTGCAAACCTTGAAGTAAACCTGGATCTGGTGCTGGGTGATATTGTTTAGTGGATTAGGGGTTGCAGTGGTAGTGCTGGGTGGATGGTTGGACTGGATGATCTTGTAGGTCACTTCCAGCCCTGATGAATCTATGATTCTGTGCATCCATGAATTCCTAATTCTTCGCAGGGACTGCACCTTTGGAAATTGCACTGTATATTCTTTCCCCTCTCAAGGTATATGTGTTCCTACATACCCAGTGAATGGCATCATTATTTGTTATCTGTGGGCCTGAGAAGAAATCATGTCTCTTCTGTGCCTCCCTCTAGTTATGTGTAATAAATTACCTTATCTGCCATCAATTTAGAACTGGTTCTTGGTATACTAAAGACTGTATGCTGCATATTTGCTGCGAAGGTCACCTGCCTGGACTCTGCTAGCTCTTACCTGTTTCTGAGTGGGGCATTATTAGTTACAACTTTGATTGCAGCAGTCTGCAAAAAGCAAAGGCTGTAACCACAGCCTTTGCTATCAGGCATAAAGTTATGTTCATGAATCTATTTGCAGTTTTATTTTCTTTGTTCCTTTGAGGATGTATTTTCTGACAGATGTGTGGCAGTCTATGAGCTCAGGAGCCACAAGAACACAGGTCGGAAGGAATCAAGCTGTCTCTGCCCCAGGCTAGCTCAGGTCCAGAGGCTTTGGGAGTTCAGGCTGTGTGAAAGCACTTACGCTGCTGTGGAAACACAAAGCTGGGCAGAGATGTGTCTGCATCTGAACCTTAGGCCAGCTTCCATGTCTTTGGAGATACAATAGCACGATTATTCCGAAGCCCTTTAGTCTTCTAACAAAAAACTAAGACTTACCAATGCTGAAATAGCATAGATGTGCAGAAGATTCAAATGCTTATGTGTGCCCAGAACTAAGGCTGATAGGCCATCATTGACTGAAGCCTCAGCAAGACAGGAAACAAACACCTGAGCAAAATCACCCTAAAGGATTCCAGCAGATGTTTTGTTCTTGATGCTGAAGAAGGGAGCTGATGTCCTCCACACCCTTTATCAATTCATATCAATCTGACACAGAGAAATTGTTCTCTCTCCTAAGCAAGAATAGTTGGTTTCATTGATCCTCTAAGTAAGAAGACTTCCATACATGTAAAATACTAGCTATACAAGATCCCAGTGCCTGTTGTTCAGGCAGTTGTTGCCACTATGCGCTGCTGCAGAAGAGGATGAAAAGGAGGACTTGAAAGTTCATTGGGTCAGTTTTAAACCGGGGAAAATTATTGCAACATTAATGAATGAAAATGAGTAGATCACATTCTGAAGCATGAGATTCTGAGTTCTTCAACACAGGCATACTTTTGTGTTTTAGAAGCCAAAACTGAGTTTTGCTCCAAAGAGATAAATCAAGTTTTGCTGTGAAAAAAATTGTTCATTTAAAAGATTTCTAATGGCCACTTAAACAATCTTTGTCTTGAATACTCTCTCACTCTGTATAGTCCTAGATAGTCCTAGTTTAGTAGCCTCTCTGTCACTGTAATATTTGTTCACAGCAGGCTTGTCTGTCCTATTTACTAGTGTTATTTGCTACACTAGACACATAGAGATGAGATCCTGCTCAAGTTATTTTCAGATAGGAAAAGACTGCGTCCTGATGAGCATTTACTCACGTACGTACTTTCAGTAAAACTGTGGATTATTCAAGGAGGTTTGCAACAGCTTGTGTGACAGAGCTTCACACTCTGAATGCAAATATGAGGTGTGCAATTATTCTGTTTCCTCTAGTATGTAGGTGATGAGATGGAGTTCTAGCTTCTGATGGAAGTCACCTGGGGTTTTGCTGAGGGTCTCTTAATGCTGACTGATGCTGACTTCCATGTACACACAGACATGCACGCTGCTGGCCTGTGGAGTCATTAAAATTTGGCCTGTGGAAAGAGCAGCCCATAGTGACAAGGAGCAGTGCTCCCAGGTGTTCTGCCTGCTCCAGCCATCTCACACCGGCCAGCGGGCAGGAGCGGAGAGAGGAGATGGTGCTGTCCCTGTGTGAACCCCGGAGAGGCTGTTGCTGTAGTGATGGTGTCCTCAGGGTCTAGCAGGGCAGCAAAGTGGTGGCATTCCAACCCAAATTCTTTTGCCCTAACAGACTATTTAGATCCACTCATTTATCTTGTTTAATTTATCTCATAACTTCAAATACAGTCAGGTTGCTTAAGATCCTTAGGGCTTGTCTTTCCAACCCCCCTTCCTTCTCCCTCCCCTTCTTTTTTAATACAATAGGAGAACAATTCAAAAGTCTTGAAAGTGGAGAAATGGCCACAATAAAAAGAAAGTACAGCAAAAAGGAGGGGACAGAGAAGAAAGATTACATTATCCATGTGAAAATGAGGACAAAAGCATAAATGCTAGTAAATAGGAGTACAATACTGGAAAGTTGAAAGGTGAGTAATGAGGCACCTTTAATAATGTTCTCTGTTATTTGCTCTAAGATTCTGCTTTATTTGCTGTTCAGTTATCAACGGTGACACTGGTATTTTTCTCCTATCCAGTCATTTAGACAGTAAATGTTTTCCTTGGGTATTTGGAACTTTCTCACCTCAGTTCAGTTTATTGATGCTGCACCAATGGTCTCTGAATGCAGAGAAGATTCCCATTCTACTCTTACTGGTATTGACTGCATCACTTCAGAATCCCTTTCACAGGGTACACACATAGTCCCCGAAACCATTATCTAGTTATTTTCTCTGAACTACATTATTTCAGCTTCCATTGAGCTGCACTTGCTAAAAATATTCGTGCGTCAAATCCAGGGGTTGCACACAAGCAGAGCTGGCCTGCCTGGGACAGTGGGGGTGCAACCAGTAACCTTTATAAACATGTTCTATATCTTCCCTGGACCTACCTGTGCTGTGAGTCCTGGGCTTTGTCAGTAACCTTTAAGCTCCTGCAAGGTTAGAACAGAGTACAAAGAAAGATCTCACTTTGCAACCCTCTTTTCCTCAGCAGAGTCAGTGTTAAACCCAGCTCTGCATTTGAATGTCGTGGTGCAGGTCTTGAATGAGAGACTGATACTGGTGGGTCTCGAGTGGCAAATTTCTGCCCCTTTCCTTCCTCTCAGAAGAGAAGAACACAGGCAGCAGAAGGTGTGCTGGAGAGCCATTTCAGTCCTGCTGGAGCAGCCCCAGCAGTGACTCCAATCCTTCTCATATTACTACTGGGATAATCATTGCAGCTGCAACCAGCTGGTCCTTTCTGGAAAAAAAATGTGTCTCTGCACACTGAATTTGGATATTTTGGATATTTTCCTTGTCTCATCCTCCAGCTGATACCCATTATCTGTGCTTTCTAAACACCACTGACTCTTAGATTGGATCAACTGTTAGGTCAATGTTAATTGAAAGCTAATCTGCAAAAATATGAAGGATCAGGGAAACAGTGACAGAGGAGCCCCACTAACCTAATCAGAGCAAATTGGACACTCAGCTGACTTAGGATGGGATATTTAGGGGAGGAACCAAAGTGGGGAAAAGGGGGGATCATTGTTTGGAGGTTTGGAGGAGGAACAAATATGGGAGAATAGATGAACAAGGCAATAAAAGCAGATGACCATTTGTTAACAGGCTGTGGTCATTGCTGTTACCTGGCCATTCCCTGTCCCTGACTCACACTGCCTGTCCTGTCTTCTTCTCAGCCTCCATTCCTAGCACCCATTCTCTATACACGTGCCGGGGGGGGGACCACAGAATGGAAACCTTGTGGCACAGGGTCCCAGGTGTTCTAGTGGAGCAGCTGGAGAGAATGGAGATGTCTAAGTACTGTCTGGTACTTGCGGGGCTGTGGGTCAGAGGGGCTCGAGAGCTGGGGCAGCTGCACGGGGCAGCTGCCCATGTATTTTGTGGGTGTGTATCAGCACGTGTGATCACTGGTCAGGCCACACCAGGGGTGAGTGGAAGATGAGGCCATGAGCCTGGGTTGGATACTGGAGAGGTTAGAAGCCATGTGGGTTGACTACTGGACGAAGCAGGGAGTCCAAGCCAGACCAGACAAAGACCTGTTTGTGCAGGTGGATGATGATCCAGAGGCTGGCTGTTGAACAGATTGGGTATCTGTGGCCAGTTCCTGGAGGGATATATAACATATCTATGTATGTATGCTGTGCTAAATTGCTTTCATCCTGGTCAGCCAGAGAGGGGAGCAGGACCAGGATGTTGGTGCAGCTTGTGTTTGCCCAAGTACTGCACTGACCTTGTGTTTTTTCGGTCTGCGTTGATCTGTGTGGTTGGCTGTTGGTGTGTGTACAAATGCATTGTATGTATGCGTGCTCACAACTGGATGGATGTGGGGATGTGGTGCTGCAGAAGCTTTGCCTCTGTCAGGCTACCAGAGTCAGCAACCTCCAACATAAACCAGAGCCACATATTTTCAAATAGAATTCCATATGTTCATATACAGCATTGTGACTTTTGTCTAGGAAGTGGTTTTCTTGGTGAACTTGGTGAGAATTTGACTTTAATATCTTTACAGTGAGTAGCACAGGGACAGTTTCTCCTCTGGGCATCCCTTCCCTCATATTCACACACGAGATGTGGTGAGCCCTGAATCTATAAGCCGTGGTCATCATGAGAAAACATTAAACTTCCATATTTCCTTCTGAGAGTTGCAGGCATGTGTATTACTGCACAACAAGGTAGTTGATTTTTCACTATACATTTGCTGATCAGTGCCAGGGTTTCAGGCAACCACAACGGTATCAGGGTTAAAGAAGTGTGGAAATGCTGCTCCTTAATTACTGAGCTGATACGATACCTGGCAGTGAAGAATTGCTGCAGGCAGTTGCTCTGGGCATGCGGAGAGAAGGGAAAGATTTTTTGATGCAAACTGCCTAAGCAGAAAATGCTGTCCCTAGAGAGACACTGAGCATTCAGGTAGCGGAGCACATTTTTTTCCTTTTCAATGTCACTGAAAGAAATATAAGGATACAGAGCAGAGGTGAACTCAGAGTGTTAGAGTCAAGCCAGAAAGGTTATTATAATTTTTTCAGAAAGATGGAATATAGCCTGTGAAAAGGGATTTACAGTAAGGAATGCTTTTTTCATCCCTGAAATATATGACACAGCTCCTTATGTTCTTATTAGAAATTTATATTAGCTGTTATTTAGTTTAGTAGTGAAAACAGCACAAGGAAGGTAGTGGTGCTGAGATTCTCATTCATGCTAGGCTCAGTTTGGATGATTTGATATGAAGCATAATGGGGTATCTCAGAGAACTGAGGAACTTACAGGTAGGGCAAGAGTTGGACTTAAGTGGTCTAAGGTGATGCTTCTCTGTGTCTGCAATGCTCTTTTGCAGTTGAGGTGTGTGCAATTAAATTGTCTTCTTCTGCACTATGAAAAGAAAAATAAATCCTGAAAACTAAGACTGTTTGCCATCATGTTGATAGCTCTGAAAGTGGCACCCTTTGGTTAGCATTGACTATAAACTAGCGAAAGTCAGAAGTCTGGAGATATTCAAGAATCATCTGGACACAATCCTGTGCCATGTGCTCTAGGATGACCCTGCTTAAACAGTTTGGGCCAGATGACCCATTGTGGTCCCTTCCAACTGTACCCTTCAGTGATTCTGTGAAGTCTGCCATTTTATTTTAACTTTCCAAATTCAAATTTCTCCTTGTAAATTGCTGGAAGTTTTCTCCCAAGATTTATGTCTTCTTTCTACTACCCTCACACTTTGGTTTAAAGTCAACTTTTGCTTATTTTTTACTTATTCTTTCTTACAAACCTGTTTTTTGCTTCTTTTTCTGACCTATCTGGGCCTTTTAAAAATTTTAATTTATGTGAGGTTTTTTTTTTAATCCTTCAGTATCCTGCTAAACAGCTTCCTGTGACAGAGAGTTTATCAGCTTACCTGTGTTGTAAGAAGAACCATCTTTTGGTTGTTTCAAACCTGTCATCTGTTTGCAACCCCCAAATTCTTACACTGGAAATGACTGAACAGTTGAGCTCCGTTCACCCTTTCCAGATCATTTATGATCTTATAAACCACTGTCACACCTCCTCTATCATTTCTTTCCCAGGTTGCAGAATTGCAAATAATTTATCTTTCCTTGTTTAGAAGCCACTCCATACCTTTGATCTTCCTTATTGCTTTTCTCTGATCTGAAGGTTCTCTTACACAATATGAAAGCACAGTCTGTAAGACAGAAAATCCATTAGTACTTCATAACATGCTTGTTTAGTAAGGAAGTAGGGCATTTTAAATTCTGATGACCCCGAATAAAGAGGAAAAAAATGACTAGCCTGATGCTTAAGGCAAGCACAAATTAGCTGAAATGCTACTTGTGAAGGAAACAAAAAATATGTGACCTGACCCATGCAATCTTGAGGGAAAGACTTAGAACATTTTGCTTAACAAAATGTGCATGATTCTATAGTTTGTGAAGAAGGTTCAGAAGAACAGTTATGCATTAATTAGGGTGAAGTAAGAAATAAATATGTTCGCTTTTCATGTCAGAAGCTAAAATGTTGAGGTCTGCTTGTACTAAAAATAATTCTAAAGGAGAAAATAGTGGTTCTGATTATTCTGTGTTATGCTAAAACCTGAGCAGCTGGGTTTGTTTCTGCAGAGCTGTTGCTTATTGGATTATTATCATTATTTTTTTAACAATTCCAATTTAAGGGTTGTGAAGCTGAATATGAAAAAAAAGATTATGCTTCTATACCCATATTACTAGGGATGTGGGAAATGAAAATCAGTACTTAGAAGCTAAGAGTCCTTCCTAGACCAGGAGGAAAAAATTTGATATTTCTTTTTTTTCTAAGTAACTCTATTCCTCCTTAAAAAATATATAAATACAAATGAATTTAAAAAAAATAATTCAGTGTATCTGAATGATAATGCAATTACTGTCTCATTAACTGGATGCCAAAAGAAGGCAGTGATAATTGTGTAGCTGCTGCTAAGAAAATTTTCAGAATGCATTATGGATGTTGTGCCTCATCCTGACAAAGTCAGTTCACAAAAGAGCAATAAGCACTGTCTCAAAGGAGTGTTATGTTTCAGATATCAAAATCTTCCCTTAACAAGCATCCAAGACATAGATCAAAGTAGAACTACAGTGTATATTGGCTTGAAACTCATACATATTTTCTTGAACTCAGGATTGCAGATCTCTTCCTGTTTTGGAAATGAGTTAATTCCAGTATTTTTCAGGGAAAGTTCAAGGGTACATTCTGTGATATTCAGCATTTTAGCAGTGATAAAATGCTTTGCATTATATGATGTCTTGAAAAAATTAGTGCCTGTGTGTGTGTGTATATAAATATATATATTTGTATAAATATATATAGTGTATATATATATGCAAAATTATATATATAATGTACATAATATAGATAAATATATAATTTTTCTCCTCTTCTACTTTTTTTTTTTTAATAGCAAATCAAAGTCTGAATTGTTGCATTTCAGCTGTAGTTAATGAGGTTGTTTGATTATGTTTGTGTCCAAGTACCTTCCATTTTAGTTCAGTGAGTCCAGCTGGAATGAAACACATCTGAATATCACAGGACATTTTTATAAGTCTGAACCCAAGTATAGAAGCCTTCTTTCCACAAGTTCTGGTTCTTCATCAAGTTCTTGTACTTTGCCATGATGTCAGCAATAGGCCATCAAGTTGGACTACTCACAGCTTAAATCACAGCCCATGTGAACACAGTGCTGCCTCTGAGAGCCGCAGAACAGGCTTGGACAAGAAAGTTGTGTGTATACCAACTAGACAGATCAAGGCTGTCGAGGTTCAGTTTTCTTTTGCTGCCATTTACAGTGTTTTAGGGTGGTGGAGAAAGGGGCAGTGCTAAACCATAGAGTACATGGAAAACTAATAATTTATTTTTGAAAGTTGGTAAGTCTCCTACACTGCTACACTTATATAAGCAAGCTCTTGGAAATAGAACAGCAAATATGATTAATAGTGTTTTGGGTGGTTTTGTTTTCCCCTTTCCCTATAGTGTTGTAGAGAATGAAATTCAAAGACATTTAACAGAAGTTAATTCTCCTCTACTTCTATGAAGTTTGTTGAGCTGCATAAAAAAAGAAAATAAATCCAAAGCTATATTCAGTTACAAAACTACTTTAAAATTCTATGTTTTCCAAAGGTAGAGCAGTAATAACATTTCATCAGTGCCGAAGTGCCAGGGTGCATTGCTTTGGGATTCAGAAGAGCTGACCTGTGTCTCTCTGGCTTCATCTCTTGAAGTCCTGTTGATCTATTTGAAGTCCTTTGAAGTGTCATCTTTGTGCTGCATGCCTCCATTAATTCCTTTTCCTTATTGGTTAAATGCTGATTTTAATATGTGGGGTCATACAGTTTGACCTCAAACATCCTATGTTACATTTGTTGCATAAGGACAACTAATGCAAAGGAAAAGCTCAGATCTGGAGTGAAAATAACATCTTCTGTTTGGCGATGTTCTTGTCTATTCTGAACAGATCTGATGAATATCATTATGTATTTTAGGATCTTTCATATGGTACATAAAAAATCATCTTGCTTTCTTAAAGTTTTAAAAAATTCAGTATAACTTAATGGGTTTCCTTACTGTAATTTTGTTTGTTGTCTCCACCTGCACTGTGGAGAATTTAATTACTTTGCACCTGAAACATGAAGTGTGTTGTATCTTCAGCGTGAGCCTGGAAATCATTATAACCTTTATTTGTCCAGGGCTAGAAAGTACCTCAGGGTCTAAAGTGTGCTCTTCAAGCAGAAGTAAAGACTAATGTGTAGATTACAGAGCCAGAAGGAGCTGCAAGGATCATCTGGTGCCAGAGTGTTTCTGAGATCAATATTATGTTCCTCACCTGACAACTCTCATCAAGGTTTTTGGCTCCCTCCCCATGCAGTTAGTGTTGATGGTGATTGCCTCTGACAGCCTTTGAAAGCAGCACAGAAAGAAGAAAAGTAAAATCTGTTTCTGCTCGTCTATCACAGAGCTTCTAAAGAGCCTTTCTGTATCCACTCTGACTCTGCTATACCTGCTCTTTAAAATCCAGATTGATTTGTGTCTTAGCATAGAGGAAATTTGATTCTAACTTGTGAATGGACTTTCCCGTCATCATTAAGGCTCGGAGATGTTTGCCATGACCTAGGTCATGCTGACCTTAATTAAAGACCAAATCATCATGTCTCAGCTAACGTCACACACTATTTTCATAGTCCCTTGCTGCAGTTCCTCAGAAAGCTAGCAACTGAGCACAGCACAGGCAAGTAAAAGACATGCAGTTAACTTGTTTCCAAAACATCTTTATTCAAATGTGATTTAAATTTCCTCAGTTATGGAAACATTTCCCATGATATGATAGACATTCCTGTAACTACCATAAACATGCTAGATGGGAGGCAAATCTGGAGTATTTAATTTGTTTGTTTATTTTTAACAGCAGTAACATGCATGTCTCATCCAAAATGCAGCACATTAAAGTTAGTCATTTTCCACCTACTCTCTCTTTTGTGGTGTTCTTTTTCGTTTGTTTTTTTTTCCCCTGCAGCCCTTGTATTACATGCTCTTTTGTGCAGCCTGTAAATTTCTTTCTTGCCTGGGGACCACTGTCATGGGATCAGGGGCAGGCTGCCTGGGGCTCACAGAAGAGAGGGGAATGCAGCAGAGACAAGGGCAGTGTTCTTGTGGGGCACCACCTTCTCCTACTCCCTTCCCCAGGGAAGGGAGTGCCAGCCAACAGGCACCACTGTGTCCCATCACATCAGAGCAAGATGGTTGGCAGCTCTGAAGTCTGCTAATTTTGTCCTACTTTTCCTGTTGTGGATGTATCATTAATTTTCTTTGGAAAACAATGATTGTGAAGAAGAGAGGTTTAATGGAGGGTGGGATATAATATTTTTGATATTTCAAATATCAAGCTATTAAAATGAGCAGAAAATACCAAATGTGGGGAGCATAAAAATTATTTATTGCCACAAAGTATTAATTTTGGGAGATGTTTAGAAGCCAGAATTCTTCTTGCAGCCTCATCTATAACTGTGAGGGATTTTCTTAGACATGTCCATGACAATCTTGGTGTTTTTATAACCACCTTGGTCAGTACCATGTTTTAATCTGAGTCTTTAAGACAGTTGAGTTGCTTTGAATATTTCTCCCAAGTATGAGTAATATAGAAGTTAATAGAGTGAACATAACAATTTCTGTATTTTAAAATTCGATGCATTTTCTTCTACTGCAAGATAATTTATCAATAATTCTAACGATTTTTTTTGTCTTACTATCTTCTGTTACTTGGCAGTAATCTTTGTATTCTCTTTGTACTTCAGTTCTTAATTAACCATCTAACACTAGTCTCTAGTTGGGTAGGGGATTATTTTTGTCCTTCATCCGTAATAGAAATTTTCACTGTATTTCCAACTATTGTACTATAGTTTGTTTATTTTTATATTTCTTTTTAGCATATGAAATTGTAATTTCTTGGGTTGTGAGTCAGTTTATTATTATTAATTTTGTTGGAATTGACTGTTGGTGGTTGTTTAGATTTATCCCTTCAGCTTTTTCAAACTGACTCTAAGCATGTTGCTTGTGATGAATTCTTTATTAAATACTAAATTAGTGTTGAAAGACTGGTAGAGAATCATTTAAATATCAGATTAATATTGCCTACAATATATAATAGCAGGCAAGCCTCTATAGAATTTATGAAAGAATAGACTGCTGGATAAAATTTCGTTAAATCCAGCTAGATCTTTCTTGAGATGCTTTTAGAGTAACTTTTAATTTGCTTTTAGTGCATAGTCATTAAATATATTAATGAACTGTTCTAATTCTGGTTTTGTGTCTTTCTAGTTTAATTCCTGCTAACTCTTTGATTATTCTTTGATCATTGTGGTATTTGTTTAAAAAAAAGTCTTATTTTAAGTGCCATTCATTTAATCATTTATTGAACACATATATTGTTCAACAAGCAAGAAATGTCAAAAGTCCTAGTAAAACCTGCAGTATTTAAAAGCATGGGAACACTTACTGTCTTTTCAGCTAAGTTTGAGTATTGATTTTTAAAATCTGGGTAGATTTTGGCCCCCTCTCACCTGTTATTTGGTAGGTGTGAGCCAATGACAAACACCAGATAGTGTCACTTCCATGCCCATAATCTGCTAAAATTGCTCTTGGAACCCAGCTAGTATAATAGCTTCCTGTAAAACTTGTTTAACATCTGTTATTTTTACCTATTGGTTCCCTGAATTATCTGTAAAGAAAGCAAAACATGAAGATATTTCCTTTAATAGCAGTACAACTTTGACACTGTTTGTAAACCAACAGGATTTTACTCCAGACTTACTTTCCAAAGTTGAAAAATTATTTTTTTTAGGGTGGGAAGGTGACACAAAGTTGAAGCGATCTTCATGAGAGAAGTGACTGCACGATGCCTATGTGCACTTCAAGTGTGGTTTTACTGCCACAGTTCTACATCCATTAAGCAGACAATTACTCTTTTTGCCTGAAAACGATTAAAAGATTATGAGCTTTCAGGCATTAAAAACAAGGCAAAAGTAACTTTTAATACTAAAATTTTAATACTTTTAATACTAAAATATTTAATACTAAAATACTTTTAATATTTTTAATACTTAAATACTTTTAATATTTTTAATACTAAAATAATTTTAATACTAAAAAGTATTTTGTAGCACTTTCCATTACTCTATAAAAGATGCTTTCGACCTTAAAATACAGGAAATCCCAGAGGAAAAGCATTTTCCTTTGTAGCATTTGAGTTGGTTACATTCCTAGTGTACATGATGCAGAACCACTGCATCAGATTTCTCCTTTTGGTGGGTTATAGGAATAAAAATACAGAGGCTGGTTTTGAATTTTCTTGTTGCTTGGCACAGTTTTGGCAACATGTGGCACAAATCTTACAGAAAGCCAGATGTGCAGATGTACTTCAGTGGAAATTGGTTGATCCATTGGATGTGCACATTTTCATTAGATTGAGACATACATTAGACATACACATCATTGTATCCTGATTGCTACTGCACCCCCGTGTGCGTGTGAGGCTGCATCTGTAGTTCTTTGGTTGAAGGCACTGCAGGTTGCCAGCAGCCTGTAGGCAGCTGGGTGAGACACCCTCCCTGCTCACTGTTGGGACAGCTTGCTCCAGTTGAAGGGCAGCCTGGTCACCAACCACACTGGCTGGAAGAATGTTAAGGACAATACTATCCTTTATCCAGGCTCTTCTCTCCACACATTTTTTATCCTGTTCCAGTCCTTCTGAAAGGAGCAGACCACTACTGTGTGTGATACTTGAGGTATGGTCATGTTGCGCTTCGTAAAAGCAACGTTTTTGGTTCACTGCTATGAGCTACATCAAGCAGTTCCAAGCCTGGATAGTTTCCAGTATGGCATAAGTGGGATTCAGTGTAAACTACACTCATGATCCTGAAGTAATTCTTCTCTAAGAGTGTTTTGTACACCTGGGTAGTTTACCTCAAAACAGAATTGTTTGACTATGCTATGCAGTTACACCTCTGTCCCAGAGATGGTAACAGCATCACAGCATGTTTTTTATGACATCACAAAGAACATTTGACAGAATTAAGGGTAGGCAAGTGGTAATAGGATTGAGAGTTATCTGTACAGGAGCATGTGATTTAATTTGGGAAGGGTTGCTGGGACACTTAATGCTGTAGTGTGCTGGCAGTGATAAACGACCACTGCTTTACTGTTGAGTTTGGTGTCCTTGGTCAAAGAAATTTATTCCCTGAGGCTTTAAACTTTGGGGCTTTGGGTTTTGGTCTTGCAATTTTGTGGTTAGCTGTCTGCCACACAGATCCACCTTGAAAGGATGTGTAGTACAATTTGTAATACGCCAGGGTCTCTCAGTCATGCTCATTAGTTGCAGGTTGTGTAACTGATTTGTAGTGTTTGCCTTTTAGTATATGCAAGTGCAGCTTGTTATTTGCTAAAGTGATGTTTTGTTTAAGCTTTTACGAAACTAATAAAATAATGCTTTTTAAGCAGGATGTGTTTTGATTAAGATGAAACAACCATTATTCATCAATTACTTCTTTATATGTGAGTTGCTTCTTAGTATTGCAGGGTTTTTTCACAGCAGTGTTAACTGATCATTAAAAAATATTAAGAATTCGATAGGTATAGATATATTGGACAAGTATTTTTGGTAGTTTTAGAATTTTATCTTTTCTGGTATTAAATGGGTCATTTGTTTTCCCAAACTAAATGTAGCACTTTAAAGTCTAAATATATGTTTACACATTATCTCCATTAATGATTTATCTCCATTGTTTGCAAACATACCGTAAGTTATACGGAAATTAGTGAAAGATTTGATGACTGTATCGGTCATTTTATGTCACTTTTAAAAAAAAAAAAGTTTCAACGTATTTTGTTATTTTGCCTTCTTGGGGAAATGAGTCTGAAAGTAAAACAAAAGAACTTTCCTAGGACTTAGCACTGATATTAGTCAAAACTGGACTTTGCTTAAGTTCCCAGTATTATATCATTGTGCGGTTTAAAAGATGAACTTATTAGTACTTCATGTGACAGTGGATGAACTTTTGGATTTTCACCAATATAAGGGTATGCAATGAAAACTGTTTTGCACATATATGCTAAAGCTGATAGTTATGATTATATTTTAGTATAGTAAAGTAATTTATTCTGCAAGCTGATGCACAGATATAACTTGTTATTCATAAGAGCATATATGAAAGCAATGACTGAAGCCCAAGTTCGAAGACACTGGTGTGTTCTAGAAATGATGATAGAGATGCAACTCTTCAGCATTAATCCATGTGAAACGTTCCTGGTGTGTAATTACAGTACTTGGAAATTATGTTTTTCAAAATATAAATGCTTCAGTGCACTTTTATTCTATAGATAAAAGATACTTTGATGAAACATGGATGAAACTTGATGTGTTAATTGACCAGAATGTTCCTATTGTTGGATCTCCACTATGGAAAGAGACTAGATAGCATTGACATTATGTCCTCTTCCTGCCTTAGTGTGCTATTTTAATGTGTAGCAAATAGAAATATATCTCATTAATTCAATCTTCCCTGTCATTGCTTGTTTATAAAGCTCTTATTATGTTCTCAATACTTGAATCCAGTGAAATTGCTTGAAAATATTGGAGGCAGTGGACTGAAGTTCATGGGTGAATCATATTATTTTAGTGAAAATTGGCTGAATTGAATGGCATTTCTTTCAGAGCTCTTTGCAAGGAAGCAAATAAGGGACAGAGCAATAAGGCCAGGGTGTCACTGCTCTGATCCCGGCCCCACAGCACTTTGGCAAGGCAAGCCCAGAGACTGTGACCAGGTTCAACCAAGAGGCAAGATGTATAAAAGGCAAAATCATGACAAGGAGACAGGTGCAAGGTCAAGCCAGAAAGCCCATGTGTAGGTCAGGGTCACATCCAGCAATTTATGGGCACATTCACAGTGACAAGGCAGGCCTGAGGTCAAGTCAGTCCACAGCTCAAGAGTGTCTGTGGTCAGGCACAGCTTAACTGGAGACCGGCATTCCTCCAGCACAGCACAGGCAGGAGCTAAAGCCCCAGGCTGTGCTTGTAAAGGGCTCCTGGGCCTGGGGTTGTCAGCAGAAGCCCCAGGTGAGGCTGGTGAGGGCTGCTAGGCTTTATGAATGTGTTTGAAGCCCTGCCACATCAACTACTCCCTCCTCAGCTGCAAAGCCAGTCATTTCATCATATAAAGGTTGTCCAGGTGTGATTTCTCCTTCATAACTCTATGCTGGCTAATCCCAGTCACCTTCTTGTCCTTTATTGGGTTGGAAATGGTTTCTAGGAGGATGTGCACTATCACCTTCCCAGGCATCAAGGTGATGTTGCCTTCCTCGAAGAGCCAGGAGTGATATTTGCTTTCTTTCAGAAATCAAGAGCCTACACTGGTCCCCGTGAGCTTTTAAAGACACTAAAGAGTGGCCTTGTAATATATATAATATAATGATATTGCCTAATATTTTATTAAATATTATATTAATAATGCATACAATATTATTATATATTATTAATATAATATAATAATAAATGTATTGCCTAATCTTGCATAATGCCTAATGATATCAGCAGGCTCTCTCAGCTCTTGTGTTGCATCCCATCATGTCCTTGAATTGGACTGTCAACTGGGTCTCTGCTGAGGTCTCTATCAAACTAATGAGAAAAACAGTGTGCTTAGTCTTTTGCATCTGATGCCATCTCCAGGCATGCTGATTTAGAAAAGATGATCTGGATTCTGTGATATGCAAACGTGAAGAGAATACAAATCAAAAGAGAGGTTTTGATGTAGGAATGGCAGATAGCTTTTGGAAAAAAAACCACCAGTTTTTCTTAACAAGAGAGGACCACTTAATTCCTTATAGATAATTTTTGATTTTTGTGGTAGTATTGTATATAAGACAGTGGCCCGGAATGCTTTTCCAGTTTCAGAGCCAGTAAAACTCCCTTTCTGTGATAAACTATTGCTAACACAGAGTGCACTTCATTTTTATTAATCACCTTCTCTCTTTGGGATGAATTCAGGCACTAAAAGACAGTTTCCTATTATCTGGGAGTCTGAAACTTCCCAGTGCAGGATACGATGAAAAGAGAGGTGTTAAGGTTGTGCTAGAAGGAAAAAATACATTTCCAGGAAATAACGTCTGGGGCTCTGTAGCTCTGCACTGTCTTGGTGTGTTGCCTACAAACTTTTTTTTGTCACTTGGCAGGCACTAAGCGTGTTCATCACAGTGCTAATTAAGAAAGGTCTGTACGTGCCAGTAACTGGAGTGGGGATACCTGTCCTCAGCCATACCAGCAGATGTTGGCAGTTCCACAAAACACCAGTAAAAAGTCACACAACTGTTTTCTTTGTCAATGTATGAAGTACTTCTTATGAACATTGTTTCAGAGTAGGAACAGATCAAGAGTAAAAAATATTTATTTTCTGAAAAGCATGGATTTCTTTTCTATTTGTTGTTGGTTTATTCTGCAGCTGGGTCTGCATTTGCCTTGATAAAATGGTGGCCTCATACACAGCTTGTACCTCTGTACTTTCCTTGCATTGCTGCCCAGCTAGCTGTCTCTAGTAGCCATAATATTGCTGCTCATTTCTTCTACTGAAGAGTGCCTTGCAAAGGACCACTTTGAAGCAATTCACTATCCATTTCTGTGTTACCTCCACGGACACTATCTACACCACCTATTCAGTGCAAAGAAGTGGAGGTGGAAGAAGATGAAAAAATCCATAGGGAGACTAAAGAAAGTCACAATTTTGAATGTATATGTGACAGCAAGTCAAAGAATCTTCAGAGCAAGCATCTGAAAAATATAAGCAAAGTAACCGAATAAAGGAGCAGTAATACAACACTGGAATTTTAAAGCCATGACTAGAGGAAGCAAAGTTCCTTACTCATTGCCACCCTGTTCTTTAAGCAATTACTCATTTTGTCCTTTATTTGGCATTTTAAACAATGAAGTGTTGGGGTGTTTTTTATCTGTCCTGTGTCTATTGCATGTGGCTCCCATCATTTTGGTTTGGGGCCAGCATTTGAAGAGTTCTGTGAGCTGCTGATCCTATTCTTTCTCAGGCTTCTGCTTCAAGAAGCCCTCGTGGCAGGGACCAAACTCATCTTTGTGCTCTTGAAAAATCCAGACCTACTGGTGTTGTCCATCTAACTGGCCATTCAGCAACTGACCTGCCTGTCAGTTTTGAAGTCTTCTAACAGTCAGCTATTTTCCATGAAGCCTCTTGTTTGAAGGCTGTCTCAGAAAACTGTTTGGAGAGGAGTTCTGTGCAGAGTGATAAACTTGTGCTGAAGTGAATTGGGAGAGTTGGAACACCCGAGGTTTGCCAGTGCTGTTCTTCATCATCCCACGTCTCATAGAAATGTCTAATGAGCAGTGGGAGTGGGGAAGGAAAGGAGTCAGTTTGTGGGCTTAGAGCCATTGGATAACTGTGGGTTCCTAGTTGTGATTTTGTCTCTTCCTCAAAGAGAAAACCTTTCTCTGCAGAAGGTGGTGAATAACAAGGTAGCAGCATTTGTTGATCGGTTGGGATATTCAAAGCAGAGATGGTGAATGCCTATTGCAGAGAACTGAGAAACACATGAATATGTTTGACTGGTTAGTAAAACAGAGCAAGGGGTGTTACACAGTCCCAGAGATGAATGTGGGTAATTTCCATAGACTCAAATTCACAAACTTGAATTTGAGATGTTAAATGAAATTAAGGAAATTCTGTTTTAAACATAACATAGCTAGCTGAAGAGCAAAGCTAATCTGCTATTCTATGTGGTGCTGAGACCTGCTTCCCTTAGCTAGCACATTACTTTGGGATATGTTGATGCTCCAGCAGCCTTCTCTGATTAAGAAGGTTTGGAATGTGAGAAATACTGCTCCCAGGTCTTCTTTCATGTAGTATTACTTCATATCTTCATGATGTATTGTCAAATCTTTCTAGTGGCAGGCTGTATTATTAAAAGGTAGGTTGGTCGCAGGGTGAAACTTACTTTGCTGTAAAAGATAACTTGTATTAGCAACCAAAACTGATGGGGTTTAAATAGGAATTTTCTTTTTGTACAGCATTATTTTTCTTGTGGAGAATAAAAAAATAGTCATTCCATGCAGAAAAAAAAATCCTGCAAGTAATGTGCACTTTCTGCATTGTTCATATTGCTGCTTAGGAGCACTTAAGATGTAATTTTTCTATTATCTTAGAACATGCCAGGTTCAAAATGGGCATCTTTTATAAAGGTAGGCAGGAGACTAAAAGCATTGGAGAATGGAAATTGTTTTTTGTTTTTGTTGCTACGTGTGAATCAGAATTTGCAAAAAGAGATTGCATTTTCATGTGACTATTTCTAATTTATCCATAGTGTTCCAATAATATTCCAGTCACATTGGGAATGAAGTCAGAAATTAATAAATACAATATAACTGAAATCATCTGGAAATTGTATTCTTTCCTTCATATTATTAGTAACTTCTCTTTGTACAAAGGAAAGCCTTTCAGTTCTTGCAAAGCATCATGATATATTTCAATAATAGATTCACAGCTTTTTTATTTCTAAAATATGTAGAAATGTAGTACACAAACTTGAAAGGAATTTGTAAGAAGTTTGTTGAATGCAAAATCTTGTAGTAAGGCAGAGGTGTAGGTACTAGGCATGGTTATAATGTAAATGGCATTATTGCCAGTTTAGTGACTTCTGTTTGTCTTCATGTTCACAGTACTAAACCCATTTGATTTTTGAAATACAATCTTTGGAAGGGAAAACTTTGTCATTTAGCGTT
>WAAG01026275.1:0-19104 GCA_013390105.1 Tichodroma muraria | reverse complement strand
CTGTCAAGATATGGCAAGAACTGTATCTTGACTGCAAAATTAACTGGTCATTTTGGCTGCATCTGTGTAGGTACTAACAGTGTGTGCAGGTAAGTGCATCACTATTTCCACTGGCTATTTACTAGAGAGCAGTGCTGACTGCACTAAGACATCTACAAACAGTGATTATGGTTAAAGTGAAGGATATGTCCAGATTGTTGTAAAATGGAGGATTAGAAGTTTAGCTATAGCACATTACACAAAAATTTAAGGGATAAATGTTTCATTTTCATAGAATTGTGAATTTGAAGCAGTATTTATGGCCTGTCATTGGTAGTGCCACCATAGGAGCCACAACAGGAAAACAGCTGTGTGAAGATCACCTTAAGTCATTGCATCTCTGATGCTATGGGAATATATTACAGTGTAGACAATCTGAAAACAGGTTGCAGATTCAATACCTTAACTCCACTACATAATTTCAAAAGTTGCTGTAATATTAACATTTACTGTATAATTCCTTGTTGAGTAGTATCAGAAACTTAGAAGTCATGGACACCTTTTTAAACTTTGCAACTAATGAGTTATGTTAGTGCCTGTTAGGTTTAAAAATACAGCCACAGACCTTCAGCTGTTCTGTAGAAGGGAACATTATGTAGTTAAATCTGAGGGAAGCATTTAGCAGCGCAGGTTTTTTACATGACTTGTTCTGTCCTGCCACCATGTGGCTTTTCCATTTTAAAAAGTTAGGCTTAATTTTAATACTCTGGAAGTCACTGAAACAAGCAGTGAAGTACTTTGTTCATTGTTTCAGTTATTAACCATACTTAAGGTTCAGGTCATTGAGACAGAAATGTTCACAAAAAACTACAATAGTATAACAAGCATTCAAATTAATTTCAGAGTGATCTAGTTAATCTCTTTCTTGCTCTTCAGGAGCCTAAGCCCACATTGTTTCAAATACTGCATAAATTAGGCAAGCTGGGAATGTCTGACCGGATGTAATTGCCTCATGCTGGTTTGAGAAAAGTCTATGCTGGAAACAGCTTCTTCCTGCCTCCCCCAGCAAAACCACCAATAAGCATGTTGAGCTGGACCTTGACTTGAATTTGAGTAGCTCACATCTCCTGCCAGGTGATATTATTGATTTCTAGACTTTTGGTAGTTTTGAGATGCTCACAAAAAGTTTCCAAAAGACTTGACTTCCTTGTGGTTAAAATTAGAAATTGTTCTTGCAGTCGTAAAGATATCCACAATAAGAAAATTGTGAAAGCTTTGCCTTTAAGACAATAAGAGAAGTTTTAGGAGTAAAGCAGAAAACAGAATCAATAGATTTTGTTTCAAATATCCTTTTTCTCTTTTGCAGTGTTTAATTTCTGTATGTAATGGTTGTGGCGTCTTTGAACAAGGCTTGACTTAATCCTCTTACATTTGTCATGTTGAATAGCATTCCACTAATTGATTAATCTTACTTTTAAAACCATCAGAAGAAGCTGATTTTGCTGAAGAACTTCTCATAGCACTTCTAGGAGGAAGATGTCTTGAATTAAAAGGTTTCTACCCCATAACCATTTCCATAAATATCCATTCTACCCCAAGGTTTGCATTGTATATTACTCTAAACCCCAACTATTTTACATTACACACCTTATTTTGTTCTTTGACAGCTGAAGTAAAATGAAAATTGAAGATTTTCTGCCTCTGTGTTAACTCAAACAGACATGCCAACAACTCAGTTCAAGTTGGGGGTGAATTTCCAGGCCTGGCTTTATATGGACTCCCAGGCCTAGAGGCAGGGTCTGTGGAGTAAAGGGTAATTAAGAGTGACAAGTGTACCCAGGGACCTGATACATTTTCAGCAGCAATGGAAACACAAAGAATAAGAACAGGAAAATGCTAATTATTCAAGGAATAATGCCGATAAGCCGATAAGCCACAATTGCCATTTTATGTAATGGCTTAAGTTAGGCAACTTTGTAAAAAGTCGGGGAGTGTCCTAGAAAAAATTATGTTTCTACACTTTAACATTTCAAGGTTGCTATTTTTTCACTTATATTTACATTCCTTTAATATTACAAATTAAGAAGAGTTATAATATAAGAACTTCAGAGTATTTTTCCTACATCTGACCCTTTTTCTTTCCTTGATTCTTCAAGTCTCATCACAGTTTTTCTGTTTGATACACAGAAAGACACTTTACTCTCTCCAAGATACAGAAAATTACGTCTTTTAAGCACTGGAAATACATATAAATTCTATGAGCGCAAGAGCTAGGAAAGCATACGCTGTTCTGATCACAAAGATGTTATCACACTCTGCACTGAGAATTTCACCTGCTCTGGGTCACTGAACTTTGGCTTGAGTTAACCAGACAATTAAATAGCCCAGTGTGACTGTTGGATTGGCAATGTGATAGGATCTTTCATTTCTTTTCAATAATACCATTGGTTGAAGAAAGTTAAATATTTAGCGCCCTGAGTACAAGAGCAAAAAAATTAAAATGCTTGGTATATGTTTGAAAAAATAGCTTTGCATTTCCCAAGTACCAAATGCGTATTGCATTGGTTATAGAATACTTGTTTCCTTGTTGCTATTAATTTAACTCAGGTAAATAGTTTTAGGCACACTGATAATTTCATAGAGCGGTAGTGGTGTTATTTAATCTTCTAAAGTACTGGTGTAATCCACAGGTACTAAAGTGTGTCCAAATGAATGAGTGTTGAAGAACGCAGGGAGCATTTTGCTGTGGTTTTTCCCTGTGGGTGAGGGAGGTGTGCGCGGTGAGCAGGCCTCTACTCCAGGCTGGCCTATGGCAGTGAGGTCTGTCCTAGCTTTCCTCACACGCACATTCCTCCTTACGACAGGGGTCATAACACCCCTTCTTGTGCTTCGGCTGCTCTTAGAGGTGCTTAGTTCCTAAATGTGTGTGGCAGCTTGGAAACACCATTTCTGAAGGAGCCGGGGCAGAGCCCAGGCAGGCCCCTGTGGCTTCCCGGCGGGCCAGCCCCGCCAGCCCCGCAGCAGTTCCATGGCAGGTGAGCTCATTGCCGGCTCTGTTCAGCTGTCAGAGTAGCACAGTGACACCACAGCGAATAGATACCCCTCCAAATTCCCACCTTGCCTTTGCTTTTTGTGTTCCAAGGAAATCCTTTCTCATTTCCTACCTGTAGAGGCAAAAATAAACACAGAGTGTGGCATTGCTAAGCTTGGGAAGTGAAGTTTCCTACTTTCAGGGTAAGAGTAAACATACATTTCACCTTGGCTGCTTGAGGCAAAACCACTTCCTTTTCCTTCTACTTGTTCCCCTTTTCATCCTCGAAGTAACACGCCATCATTACTATTTAAGGAGAAGTATGGTGTATCTCTGATCACTGGTGAAGGCTGTAACTGTTATGGAGAAATGTGCCTTAGATCAGTAATTTGCTGTAAAGTGAACAAACAAGCAAAAAAGACCCACAGGAAACCAAATTTCATTTGTCTGATCTGAAGATAAAGATAAGCCTCTTAAGCTAGCAACTTCCTATATTTTGATTAATATTGTAGTGTATTCAATTCTTCAAAGAGTAGTATTAAATAAACAGTAATAATTAAAAAATCCAATGCCAGAAAAAAACTAAGGATTTATCTCCTTTTCTATAACATCATGAACTAATTTGAAACAATTAATTATCTCTGAAATCTGTTGTTTAAACTCTAACTCTGGATGTGTAATTAATTACTACATGATAGCAAATAAGTAATACAGCATTATTTTTTTATATTATTATTTAGGGGGGAAGGATTTTATTCTGTACAAAAAGCAGTTCAGGAAATGAAAAATTGTTTCTTTGCAGTGGTTAACAGAATTGGTAGGACTCCATTCACTCCACATGAAATTAGGGGGAGCCTTAGTAAGAAAGGCAGTAAAAGTCAAGAAATATTTTTCTACTGCACTTAAAACTGGCCTATGGAAACCAGAGCTGCAGGTGTTGCTGGAAATAAGTGGTGTTGCAGGAATTTTCAAAGTGTAACTTTATGAGCAGTTATCCAAGCCAAGGCAATGATACCAAGTAACCCAATCTACTGCCCCAGGACTTGAGCAGGGGTCAGGAGGGCACTCCTTTTAATGCCCCAACATCACCTGCATCTCAAAAGGAGAGTTTCGTTTGTGTTTTTTTCTGAGTAGAATTCACATTCATAGCAACTTCAGATGGTTGTTGATACTGGGCAAGCAGTGCAGTTTTGTATTTAATATAAAACATTCCTGTTGAGATTTCATTATGCCTCAGAAGGAAAGCCAAAGTTAAGAATGGGTTAGAGCCTCTATGACCTGACTGCCAGCAAAGCTCCTCTGCATAGCTCAGAGAGGCTGTGTGTGACTTCTGGCTGTGCTCTTATTGTTCCTGGTTTACAGACAGGAAAACAGAAGGTGAAGGCAGGTACCCAAGGCTACACAGTAAATGTCATTGTAAGAGTGAGATAAGTGTAATAATATATTACCATAGTTAAATATAAGTCTAACAAAATTATCATCACACAGCACAGGTGGGCAAAACACTTCAAAAATTTTATTATCAAAACACAGATTTTTTTATCTAATTTATATAAGTTCAATAGGAATTTACACTACTTAGATAGGTTTGTAGATAGACCTCTTAAGGAAGGCAAACTTCTTAGACTTAAGGAATTTACCTTAGCAGGGTTTTCCAAGTAGCTTCCTGAATTTAGAATAAGGCAGAAATAGTAACAGAGAAAGTTACATTAAAATAATACATTAAAGTTTAAAAATTAACATTTCCTCGGGGTACAGTTAGAATGACTAAAGTACATATTAAAGCTATAAATAATTGCCTTTATAGACAAAATTCCCTGCAACTTAATTAAAGTAAAAGTTTTATATTTTGGTTGCAAAAGTCTCTAAAGATGTTTTAAGTAAAAGCAAGGAACATGTAGTTGTAAAGCAATCTGAAACAGCAATTTTAATCTGGAAAAATCATTTTGCAAAATACTAAAAAAATAACAGTTTCCAGAGTGAACTCCTACATTTTAGATATTTGATTTCAACATGTCTCAGAGGTCAGAATGGAATCCGAGGTTGTTTCTTACACTTACAGGAAGATCAAACACAAATAGTCAGTTTGTGTTCATCACAAGTAATCCCTCTTCTAGAAATGAGCCCAGAGGCTACTGTAAGATGTCTTAGAAACAGGAAAATGTCTTTTTAGAATTATTAGTATATTTAAGACCCCTGTTGTATTTTCTGGTATGCTGTGTCATGATTTGTGATTTTAACATCAGACCTCTAAAATTATGTTTCAAAATGATTGTGTATTTTCTATGTAGACATAATGAACATGGTAGCACAGGACAGAATTTTTGTAGATTAGTTTAATTTGGGCAAATTATACTTCAGAGAAGCCAAACAAGGTGAAGGCTACATCTATACATTCATTCAAAATGGATTTCTTTCTCAGTCCACAACATATTTATCTCAGGTACTGCCTTAGTTTCAGGTATTTATCATGGAGAGCTTTCCTCAGGAATCTAAACATTGTCTGCAACTCGGGCTGCCCATTATGCATCTTTGTATTAGGAAACACAATCCCATGGGAGTGCAGTTGTGCTCACGTGTTATTGTGCCCTCCCAGCTCTCCATTTCCCACCCTGTTACTCAGCACGTTGCACTGGGCAGGTGCTGCAGATGCCACATAACTTTTCTCGGAGCTTTAGTTTTATGTAACACACCTACCTCAGTGCCTTTGGCATTTGTTTCTTTTAGAACAATATTTACATATCCACCAGAACACAGAGAAAAATGATACCTATTCAGAAAGGGTTTGATGAGCTAACAAATCATCATTTTACCTTTTGCTCAAGCAACGTGAGGAGCCAGTCAGCACACAGGAACCGTGTGTGTGTACTCACATCTGTGTGCAGGGACAGACCCTGGGGGACATAGGGAGAGATTGGTGTACAGACGGTGTCATATTTTCACAGTATAAATAGATTGTTTTACTAAAGTCAACCAATTTTTTTTATAAAAGCAAGGAAAATCCCTGATGGTGCAGGGAGTTTGTTCCTGCAAAACTCTTACATGCATTGTTTCCCCTCATTGACTTTAATATGACCACACCCAAGCTTAAAATTTAGTATGTGCTAAATGCTTACATTTTCGAAGGAACCAAAGTATAAAAAATTGCCCCAAAAGAGAGCTAGTTTCAGGGTTTTTTTCTCTTCTGGAAGGGTTTCCTAAAGTGTATTCACTCTTCATGATGAGATTTCTGATGTCTACAAGTTTCTTTATACATGTAGACTACTGCCATGTGCATATGTGGTTGAAATATGAGATTCTTCTGCTATCTAAAAATACTGGAAAGTTGTAACTCCCAGAAGAAAATAATGTTGCATATTAAGAACAAAGGGCCCAGCATGGTCTCATAGCCTGAATAAGTATATATTGTACACGAATTCCTGTTGGCTAACAAGATATCATAAAGTGCAGTTTTGTGCAGTAAGAGGACATACACTAGAGAAGGAACAGGTTGCAGAGCTTCTGCAGAGCATATGATGTGCTGCATTTTCACACCCTGGCATGCCCTATAGCAGTTTGTTTGTACATCTGTTCCTACTGGCAGTAGAATCCTTGTTTCACCTTTTGCTTAAACTTCACTTAATAGGGGCAAGCAGCCTGGCTATTAGAAATAGAAAAAGAAGTTGTAAATAGGCTAAATTTAATCTGAATACTATACAAAGCCTTCCTGACTAAGGCATATTGAAGTATATATAAGGTATATTAAAGAATCAGGGATTTTTAAATATATAACCAAAGGCTCTATGAACAAGAAAACAGAGAACACCACTGAGAAATGAAAATTTGAAAATGAAGATTGTCATCTATTTGCATAATGTAAGGTTTTGAGGATAAAAATAAAACCCAACAAGCATAATGAGATTTGCAATAAAACCTAGAAATGTGTAAATCTAAATCTACCTTCTTCTTGTGTCATACTTCCAGTACTATAATAAAAAAGCAGTGCTGTGCAGCAGATTAGCACAGGAGAGTTTGGCAGTGGAGGATATTCCTAATTCAGCTTTAATAAACTACTGGGGAGATGATTTGGTTAACATGAATAAGAAACATAAGGATGTGAAGATACAAGTTCAAGAACAGCAACAGCACCTCTGTGTACATAAGGGATGGCAGTGGCACACTTCCCTCCATCTAACTTCATGTATTTAACTAAGGTACTTAAGTTACAAAACTGGCTGACTTCAGCTAACAGCTAATTGTTGCCAGAAAGGGCTTACCTTTTCCCTCTGCTCCTGTAGCCCACTCTGCCCTTGGCTATGTGATCCCCCTGCTGACCTTCAGCCACCTCTGGAGCTCATCTGGCTGCAGGTTGTTCAACCTGATAAAACAACAGAAGTTACCTTTGCCCACCTTCCAAAGTGTACATGTTTTGCCAAGTTAGTGAGTTTTGTTGCCTGACCTTGAAATGAATCAGATAAACTTCAGAGGCAACACAAGAAAGATGTGGGAGAAACGAAAGAGAAGCTGGAAAGGTGGGGACAGGACTCAGTGCCCTCCCTCCAAGAACCGTTGATTTGGCTCAGCAACTTGTCACTCTCTGGACTCCCTATTTAGCCTGTAGAGAGAAGTAAGTAGTTCCTGAAGCAGTTTAGGGGAAGGTCTTATTTGTCTATCAACTATACATAAAAATAAGGAAAATACTTTCCCAATTTATTTTGTTAAACTAAAGGTTTAATTTAATGTGGTATAAATACCCTGCCTTCATCTTCCTTACTCTAAATCCAACCTTCACAGCAAGCTGGAAAATACTCTATGGCTTTCAATGACTTTTTTTTTTTTCCATTGTTAATCTTTTCTACTTGGCTCAATACTCTTTTTGTTTACATTTCCAGGTGTAGGGCTTTTTAAATTTTTTTTTTATTTAACTTATTCACTGAATGCTTAATTTGATGTTTTCTTTCAGTGAATGACTTTGTTTATAATTCTTCCCATTCCATCATTTATATTAACAATATATCTTTTGTTCTCATTATTAATCTTCTCCTAGCTAAAGAATCATGTTTGCATTTTTCTGTAGTTGCTTTGGCTACATCTGCTTGAATTCTTTTTCGTGAATGCTGTTTGCTATTGGACAACATAGTTCTCTTTACAGTTGCTTGACTTTTGTATAACATTTTATTTGGGGTATTTTTCCAATTACATATATTTTTCTATTTCAGGGGTTTTTTTCCCAGGAACGAAAATAAAACAAAACCAACCACATGTGGTTGCAAAGGAGCAAGACTTCACTAGCAAACAGGAAAAAAGCCTCAGGAAAAGTAAGAGACAACACTTTTTGTCACATCAAACTTGTTCACTCATTTGTTTAACCCCTGTCAAATAGACTGAGTTAGAGATTTGACTTTTCCGGCTTTTATGGATCTAGCCAAATATTTGTTTCAGAAAATGCTTCTATCACCCAAGGGATTTGACTCTCTCCAGTTCTGTAGCATCTTAGATCTGTAGCTGCACAAACAGGAGACCCCCTCAAAAAAGCAGCGTCCTCCTGCCCACAGTGTCTTGGAATGGAAGTGTGGGAAAAGTGCTGGGACCAGAAGCTGGGGGGGAGCCTGGGGCTGTGACTGAGAGGTGGGAAGAAAAGGGAAGCTGTGGCACTGGCCAGCAGAGGTATGGAGGGCTGGCTGCATGAGAAATGTTTGGAAGTGGTTGTGGAAATCTCATTTTAGTGTGTGAAACTTGATAGATCTGAAGATTACTTACAGATTTTTCTATACCCCAGTTGCCTATCAGATAAGAATTCTCTCTGATTTTACAGACAGAAAATGTAGTACATTAAGTAACCTCTGTACAATTTTTTGGAAAACAGCAGGTAATTTGGAAAGAGTCAAGATTTTCTGATTTCACGGCAGTTCTTTCTGCATTAGATTGACTTCCTAAGATGTTTTTGGTGTACTTGTTCTTTTTCTCTTTGTCTCTCCTGACTGTTGTATAATTTGTATTACATTAACATTCATATTGAGTTTGAAATATTTTTTCTCCTACATTCATCCTTTTGTTTCCCTTTTCCCTTGTTTCCTTAGCCAAATCTTTCAGTCATTCAAATCCCTTCTTTGAGAGGTTTTACAGCACTTCTGTCATATTGGTGCATAAGGAAGAAAACTCCCAATATCAAATATTGGAAGAAAGATGGGTTTGCAGTACTGTAGCAGGGAGGCTTTACCATAAGTCCTGCTAACCCTGTGTCTTGCAAAACTGTCCCATGAATTTTCTGTCTCTCATAACTTAAACTTGTAAATGAAAACAGCTTCACGTGGCATTTGACAGCAGAGGTTACACCATGAGAGATCTGATTGCTCTGTTCAGGATTTTGTGTGTGTATTTTCTCGTCTTGTCTTCATGAATGCATGACATCATGCATGAATTGAATAGTCTTTCTAAACACTTAATGAATTAATTTGTGACTGTCTGTGCAATGCCCTTTAATACTGTGAGAGCTACTACTGCAATAATGAAGTTTGTTATTTGTAAACTATCTCTTAACCCTTGCTGAGTAGACCAGAAATGTCAAATACTCACTGCTGCTAGGAACAGACTTTTCCTCTGTGTATGTAAATCTGTGCAGAGAAAATACATTAGAAATCAGGGATAAACTGAGTTTCTGCTTATAAACTTCAGGGATTCATTATTTTCTTTCTTGCATAATATAATATAGAATCAGATCAGTTTATTGTGGTGAAGCTTATTTGATCTGATGGAGTTTGGTCTATTACATTTCCTTTCCAGTTTTACAGATGACTGAGTTTTTCCCTTGGGATATGGAGTGAGGATTGAAGTAAAAGATCAAGCTTCAGTCCTTCTAGTCCTTTGCCAAAGTAAGGCAGATAAACGTAAATTTTACTATATCCTACTAACAGCTTTAAGGAAAAACATCTGTGCTTCTAAATACCGTTAAAATCAGTTTGGGTCTAAAAAATTGAAAAAGCTGAATTGAACAGTGCTACCTGAGTATAAATGTTGATTAGGCTTTGTTCCTGGCACATGGAAATAACTTAATACAACCGCAGTGTCAAACAGAAGAGACACAGCAATAGTCAGCTTTCTGTCCTATTATCTTCAAGCAATGCATTGAGGTTTATTTCAGCCATATTGCAATAGCTGCAGCAGCTAATTTAGTGGAAGAAATAATAAACAATACAGAGAAACAAGTCCAGTTATTTGCATACTTAGTAGACTTCCTGAAACTGGAAGTAAACAGTGTTTATGGTATCAAAATTCTCTGCATGCAACCTTCCTCTCCATCGTAACTGGCAGTTTACTGTAAACATCAGAGTATAAACATGGCTTGAGGTTGGTAAATTGAATACTAATTAATTTGAGCAGGGTTTTCTAGATTTAAAGGATAGTGTGAAACACAGGTTTGGGCATAAATAAACAGGCAGCAAAAACTGGCATCTAGCTGGGAGTATTGGATGACAGGTAAAAATGACCATGGAGGACCAATCTCATTAAAGCCTGTAAATGTAAGGATGATATGGGGGCTAAAATGAAAGATATTAGCTGGGCCTCTGACTGATTTTAACAGCAATTCTGAAAGACTTAATTTAAAATGTGTGTGTGTAAATTGTTTTGTACCATTCTGATTAGTTTTGGTACTGTTCTGGTCACCGCCAAAGCAAGAGCTGATTGTTCACAGCCACTCCACAGAAATCTTTGAGAAATCAGGAATTTGGACCGTGGGTGCAGTTTTTTCTCTCAGTGACAAAGACAGTTTACAAATTTTGCTCACTTTGTACCTCTATCCCCTTGCTTGGTAATAGTTCACCTGTTCAGCAGATCAGGGAAATTATCTGTTTTCAAAATAACCCTTTTTCTTTGGGTTAGCTTAACCTTTAATATATTAAGAAAAAGGGTGATTTTTAACACTGATCAGTTACTTGGCATGTTTCATTATGCAGCCCCACAAGCAGTTGTGTGAACCATTGTATCAAAGCCCAAAATGGGGAGATGGAACTCCTTGAACTCCTTTACTACAGAAAACACAAAATAGCAAGACAATCCCTTCCTTCAAGTGTTTGATATGTAGATTTTTGGTTTTCATAGTTTTTGAGGGCAGAAATGTGCTTTATTGTTTCTGTGGAAGCCACTAGAGAGCAGCATATATTTCAGAAGTGTTCAGTCATAAATGTAACTGATAAATTGAAATCAAGATGATCAATCAGGTAACTGTAGAAAAAGAAACAGAACTGGGGCACTACTTACCTGATTTTCTTACAGATATCTTCTTGCTATTTTTCTTGGTATATTTGCAAATAGACAGTACACATTTTCAGGTGTAGTTCTACAGGTTATTTCTTTTCACTGGCCTTCAAAATGATATCTATTCATACTTTCAGAAGTTTAAGTTCTTCATCATCATTACAAAGAGCAGTCCACCAGTTTGAAGGGCCAGAAGTGTAAAAACAAATCATTGCTAGCGAGAAAGTTTCTCTAACTGGAATTAGTCTGTTTTAAACTATGAAGCTGATTACAATCCAGTGTGTCACTAAAAATTTTTTATAAATATCACTCACACTTCAGTTTTCTTGATGAAAAAAACATCTGTCTGAACTGGCCCTTTGATTTTTGGCATCAGCAGGGAGATGGAGCTTAAAGGATGTGGAAATAAAATCCAGCCTGGGCAATTGCACATTATGCTTTATTTCCTCTGTAGACAGATTCAGCCTCTAAGAATATAATTTTACGCCACTTAAAATCACTTTCTTATGTAGGTCTTCAGGGTAGGATAAAAAATATATATAATAAGTTACATTTTGATAGTGAAGGCTTTGTGTGTGCCCTAACCAAGCTTAGGTGGCTGGGAGGCAGAGTCCTGTACTATCCTAAGAACAACACCAAAACTTGCAGTCACAGCATGTGTTACCTTACCCACTCTTCCCCTCATCTCTATTGGGAAGAAAGGAAGAAGAATGGAAATTACATGCAGTTTGACAGGGGAAAAATGGCAAAAAAGAAAGAAAAAATAAAAAGGAATTTTAACATTGCCAAATAGAAAAAGGGCACAAGCACATTTGGGGTTTTTTGTTCCAAACCACAAAGGTAGAGGGTGAACTCTAGAGGGTGAACTCCTGTGTTGCCCAAATTAGAGGGATGCAAAATCTTGACACCACCACTCTATAGAGAATGACTATTGAAGAGTTTTTTGTTCCATGATCCCATTTGCATCCCACAATTGCTTGAGAGTCCAGATATTTGATAATTTTGTCTCTCAGATGACAAAATGTCATTTTGTCTTGGATGACAAACTCTCCTAGCACTTCCCACCTTGTGAGGACATCCTGGACTACCAGCCTGGGATACCAAGAAATAAAAACAAAGCAATGACTGCAGAAATATTCTTTTACTAAGTACAAATAAGACTTCTGAAATTATTTATGATCCTGGATTTATGAGATATTATTTCAGAACATTATTCAATGATTTAAAATCGTGAAGCTTTTTTCACCCAAAAGCAATTTTGCATTTTAGAAAAAAAAAACAAACCTAAAAAAAATCAAACCCCAGGCTGTACTGGGTTTCAGATCTCAAAAAATTAGGTTTTTTTCTTTTAGGGGTTCAAAGTATCTTTAGTAGAAGTTTAAAATCTTGCAAATTTGGCTTCCCAGTTTCAGAGTATCCCTTTAGTCCATTGTTTTGATCTGCTGGAAACGTGCCTCAAAGTAATAGGAAACCTTAATCTTTCTGTTAGTGGGCTCGCAGGCTTTGCCGTGAATGTGACTGAGCATACCAAACATATTTGCATGCTGACAGGTGGGGCAGCTGTGCTCCCCTCGGGGCAGGGTTGGTGGATCTCAGTTGTAGTGAAAACATGCCCGTTGCACTGAGTAATTAATTGCTGGTGGAAGAGCTTCAACGGTAGTTTTAGGATGCAAATGCAGAGAATCAGCTGAAAAATCTTTTCTCAGAATCCTAACCAGGCTGAAAAAAATGGTTGGAACTTTTTGGAATTTAAAGTTTTGGGTTGTCAGAGGAATTATGAAGCAGATACTTCAAATACAGCTTTTGTTTGCTGTGATGATCACTGGTTTTAACACGTGAACTAGCACACATGCTGTTGAATCTGCTTTTCTTGATATTTAGTGAAAAAAACTGGTACTAAAAGTTGGAAAAAATTCATTAATATAAGTCTAATATCACAAAATAGCTAGATATGGGGTTGTAAATTTCGGAGTCCAAAATTTCTGTGTAAGCTTGAAGTCCTTTACATTACGTTTTAAGCTAATGGAATATTAGAGCACCAAGTTTAAGTGTTTGAACATAAACAGTGGCAGCAATTAGAAAGCCTTTATAATTAATTTTATAATTATAAACAACTGAAACAATATATTTTGTAATTAATTTTAGAATTAATTTTTTCATTATTAATACATATTCAGTCTTTCATATGTTAGGCATTTTTTAATTATATTAACGGTGCTGAATAAAGTTTTTGACTCTGTTTTTTGGAAGTCACTAATTGAGATCCCCACCTTCCCCAGATGATTATTTCCCCGGGGCCAGGTCCAGGACTCTCAGGTAGCCTGGGCTGTGCTGGGTCTGGGGAGTTCCACAGCAGTTTGAGATGAGCAGGATGAACTCTGCCAGCACAGCCGTAGCTCCATCCCTCCCACCCCTGCTGTCCTCTCCCCATCCATCACAACCTCTCACTGGACCAAACCCTGGAGCTGGAGGCTGGCTCACACTGCTGCTGCCCAAGGACCACCTCTTTTAGGAATGAAGAAAATTTTATCAGCCTGAGCAGGAATCTCCCAGCAATAGGAAGCTTTATTCCAATTATTGGTTTCTAATAAAGATTTTTCCTTACTAGAATAATTTCTCTGTTAAACTGGAGATGGCTAAAGAAAGGCCCAACAGTTTTCTCAGTGTTCTAGGTAAGATGACAATTTCAGAACATTTCTCTGAGTGCAAGGGGTGAGCAGGTACCTGCTGCCTGCAGGTACCAGTTGTAACTACACAGTTACAGCCTCGGGCGGCTCCTTGGGGAACCACTAGAGGCTGCTCAATAAACACAGCCCCACCTTCGCCTCTTGAGGAGGGTGGATGAGATCATGTGCACTACTATAAGAAAAACATTCACAGAGCACTTTCCTAAAAGACAGCGTGTTCTTCCTGGATGTTATAATGGGGAGACACAAGAATAGAAATTTAAAAAAAAAAAAAAAATCATTTTCTGATTTTTGGGTCATTTTGTTTGCTGGTTGAAATTGCTAACACTTGAAGACGTGATCTTGCTAACTGATGCTATTTGAATTACAGAGAGGCCATTCTGTTTGATGAAACTGAGGGGTGGAAAAAAAGAAAATTTGCATACAGAAACAGTAAAAATACCAAGGGATTTCATCCTTGTCCACCCTAACTAATAACTGCTGGGAAAGAAAGGGGTGTGTGTGTGTGTATACAGATATACTTCCATAATTTGCATTTTAAATATGTATGTACCAATAAATATATATTCATGTTGTTGAGGAAAGATTTTGTAACAAACCTGTTCTCTTGCTTCCATCATCCACTTGAATTTTTTGTTTAGCTCCGATGAGAAACTTTCTGCTGACTGGAACTGCTGTCTTTTCAATAGCTCGACCAACACAATGCTTCCTTGTGATCTTTGGTAAGGTCATACAGAGAATTTCTATAAGTATTGTACTAAGCCCTGAACCCCTAAGCTTCAAATATCATCTAGAATCTGCCCAGATAAGAACAAAAACTACACAGATGACATGAGTTCTGATAATCAGAAAGCATCACATTACAGAAATGAATTGCTTGTAGTCGAATTCTAGAGACAAACTCAAAGGAACAAGAGATGAGAAAGTATCATAGGTAAATGTGGGCTCTAGAATGACCTCCCAAAATGGAGCTCAACGAGTCCAGGCACTTTCATCAGTAAATTTAGTATTGTGGAGCTGAAGAACCAGTAGTCAGAAGGTTACTTGGTGCTCAGTGCTGATTCATCCAGGGTGTTAAATGTTGCATTAGTTAAGCAACAACAATTGAGAAAGAAGCTGTTTCTCAGAGATTAAGAGGTGATGGGGAAGACTCGATGGCCTGAGGCTGCTTTTGTTCTTAAAAGGTGGGGACGGGGAGGAAAAATGCTGCATGGTATTTATTCATGACCAAAGCTGATTAACAAATGGGAACAGGGTGTTTATAAAAGGACTACTCCAGCCATCAGATTGGAGTCTTTTCTTGAAAACCTGAACCACTTCGTAGATGACTGAAGTTGTACTTTAAAAAAAGAACTGTTTAAACGTGTGTGTCTGCGCATACTGCTATAGATGCATGTGCAGAACTATCTGAAAGGAACACTCAAAATACATACGGTTGTGCATCTGATACACTGAAAAGATCTACCCTTTACACCGTCAGGGTTTTTGTGATGTTCTGGGAAACAATCACTGACATTCTTGTTCAAGATCAATTTCTGTCTCAGGTATTAATGGTATAAAAAGTTTAAGGACAGTGCTGTACTATTCTTTTTTCCTCAGCTTTTTCCTTCTCTGCTCCAGCTGTCACTCTCAAAAGATTTGAAAATGTAAAATTCCAACGCAGAGGCTGAAGTAGTTGCTGTGGGTATTTCAAAATACTGCTAAGTAGCTATGAGTGCATAACCCATTAACTGATGAAGAATTTGGCTGCTTACTGTCACTTTATTGTTTTGTCTCCTTCTGTACCTGCATCTAAAGTACATTACTGTTCTGTATTTAGATCAATATGGTCTGTATTAAACTGACTAAAATGTATGCCCCAGCACTTCAGCCAAGGAATTTCCTTAAGGAAGTCTTTGCTTACATTACTGTTACACTAAAGTATTTGTTTGAAGGACCCTGTAAGGGCATGATATCATGGTGATTCCACTTCACAGCAGTACTTGTGAAAGCAGCATACAGTTAAAATGGCATTTCTGGCCCCAACCAACTGTAAAAAAAGAAAAGAATTGTGAAACTGTGACTTACTTTAGCTAAGGAATTGTTAGGGAGTCAAGGCTTCTAAAAATTCCCCGAAAATTTTACTTAGCAAAACAAGTTCTAAACCCCTGGTTAAAAACACAAAATCAGCTTTTTACGTTGTGTAAGTAATGAAAGGAAGGCTGCATTATGGCTTTGGCCAGTCTTATGGTTTGTGAAAAGGAGACTCTTCTTTATCCCTCCTGGCTGTGGCCCCTCTGTTTACATAGGCTCTGGGAGTAAGAGAACTAAGTCAGCCTGGTTGGTGATCAAAAGGGGTTTTACTAGTGAATTAACAAGTGGGTTTGGCTCAGCCAGAGTCTGACCACAACTACAGCAGGTATAAAGAGATGGGATACATGAAGCTGGGAAAAATAAGTGTGGGGAAACAACAAGGGCTTCCCATTTCTGGCTGTTAAACCAGCTTAGCTGTAGTATTTAACTTCAAAAGTTGTGCTCAGAAGCTTTACCTGAAAAAGCATGTGTCAAATTTCAGATTTTTCTGAACAGAGTTTAAGTTCAGAATTCAACTCAGATTTGCAGGTGGTCATGTGAGCCTATTGTCTGTTAACTATTCAAACCATTAAACTTTTAGATTTTAAATCAATATTAAAGTTTTAGAAATTTCCCTTGATTCTACGAAGCAATAAAACAAAATACAAAGATACTTAAATAGCCTCAGCCAGTTTTGCAGTCATCTTATCATGCCCACTAAGAGGAAAAGTGGCACAACAGTGCATCAGTTCACTATTTAACAGTTTCATAAATGCTAGTCCATCATTCTCTCAGCAATGCTGAGGCTGTTGAATATGTTGCCACACGTGACCTGTTGATCTATGCCGGGTCTGGAAATGTTTTCCTTACTCCGAGGCTGAATAGGTCTTTGCCAGGCCAGCTATTCAAACATCCTTCTGTGTTAGCTAGTTACAAGTCACACAAAATATGAAAAATTGTTAGCTTTAGGCCACATGAGAGCTGAAACTGTATTTTCCTTCTGGATCATAGCTTGACTACATGATCTACATAATAGAAAATGTTCAAGCAGAGGATGCTCTATTACTCAGCTGTGAGGGTTAAAAGTAATGATGTAAGCTACACTGAACAAATAAATGGACATTTACCATTTAACATACAGGGCGTAGCTTTTTTATTAACAGATACTACTGCTGCTGAATGTTCTTATGGACTATAAATTTTCCTCTGTATATGGTTGTGTGGTTTTTTTTTTTATTTGTAGTTCATGTAAAATACTCAGATATTTTTCTAACAAATTAAAATATTCTTATGTCCCACCTGCCTCATTGAGACAAACTGTACAGTGGTGCTGGAGTATGTTTGTCCCCTTGCCTTGGGATTGTGCAGTCACTGCCCAAGAACATTTTCAACGGTGACTTAGTTCTGGGTGGGCTATAAAGAAAAGTGCCTGTTTAAAAAGGGAAAGGGGAAGAATATTCAAGGGCTCTTTGAGGCTTTTGTCTATCACCTCTATATTATGAAAGTCTTGTATCAGATTCCCACATGTCATTATTATATGTATATAAACATACATATTTTATACTTAAAATTGGATGAGTTTATTATCCTGTGGTTTTCTTTATAGTGCAAAAGAAATGTGAGACTTACTACTGTTTGAACATGCCTACTGTAAGTTTCAGATACATCTACTTGTTTTGATATTCCCCTCATGGGTAAAAAATTTAAATTGGCCCAGAGAACACACAAATCTGGAGGGAAAGCGAGAAGTCTAATCATTGGGTAAAATTTGACTGTCATGTTCCCAGGACATTAAGGAGAATTATGAGAATTAAGTTGAAGGAAGCAAAGAGAAAGAGGAGGCAAAAGTTGTTGTGCAACTCTGAGCAGAAATTTCTTTTATAATGCTTTGTAAAACAAACAAAAGCTAGAATCTCTTCATATGAAGTTTGTCATATAAGATTGACTTTGCAAGTATGAATGGTGTTAGATCAGTTCAGTGGTCCAACCATAAAAGTAGTCGAGGTACAGTGTAATGTTACTTCTACTATTTCTTGAACATACAAATTAGGATTATTTTTTGAATGAGTACAGAGGAGAAAATTCAGTATGAGATGTTGATTCCGTGGATAGCACCATTTGATTTAAAGGTAAGGCAGCAACTGCAGAGCTCTGCTCTGGGACACTGTCTCCCTCCCATCATCTAGAGCATCTCATGTAAGAGGTTTGTAGTTACACAGCTAAATGGAAATGCAGCTCTCTGGAACATATTTGACTGCATACCTGAGCAGTGTGTGGCCTTCCAGAGCCTAAATGACAGTTATGTTCCATTAATATAATTCTACCCTTTAGCAGTGGGCTAAGGACACAGTTTTGGAAAGTTCAAAATGAAAATTAAGACAAATATAATGAATGTCCTTAAAACCTGCAATCGCTGCATAGCTTTCTGTGCTGGAATAAAATGAATCTAAGTATTGCAAAGGAATAGGTTACATTGAATATGACATTAGCAATGCATTCTTTATTTAGAATGTATCTAGAGTCCAGGAAGTATAATATGGATATAAAAAGTAGTGACAATAATTTTTTTGCTTTAACTTTCAACAGGAATTCACCTGTGTTCTACTCATGACTAGTAAATGAATTTTTACAGGGCCTAGGGGAGTCGTTTATTTGCTGATTTCTATTGAGTCTGGTTAACAGGAAGCATTGTTGAACTTGAATGCAACAAGTTAGCTTTGTGCTGAATGTTGCCTTCACATCTGATACCTGTCATGTCCCAGTGAAACTTCTCGAGAAACTGTGCAAATGCTAAGAAATACCAAATCTTTTGCAGGAATGCAGTTTACATCACATTTGGAATTTTTACATGCCCTAGGTAAAATTCAGTCATTATCCAACTTTAGACTAAAGCCTGATGCTGGCGTTGGCTTGATACACACAGAATTGTTTTGTGTGTTCTTTATCAATGGCAGTATATCCTCATCCCTTTCCAAAAGCCTTGTTGAGAAGATATCTTCTGAATTATGGCTAAAATATAATTTCATCCTATTGTCAAGAGGCAGCAGATATCTTGAGTCCTGAACCCTCAGAGACTCTTCTGCTAGTCATGCCTTTTGTTATATCAAGGATATCAAACTG
>WAAG01026252.1:36449-58748 GCA_013390105.1 Tichodroma muraria | reverse complement strand
CTGCATTGGGGGCTGGGGCTGCAGAAGGCCCTGGGGCTGCACAGGGCCCTGGGGCAGCCCCGAGCACAGCCTGCCCTCCGTGGCTCACAGCCTGCCCTCCGTGGCTCACAGCCTGCCCTCCGTGGCTCGGAGCTCCCTCCCGCCTCGCCCGCCAGCAGCGTTGCATTTTCCAGGCGCTGCAGTGCCGCCCGCCCGCCTGCCAAGCTGGCAGGTGGCTGCTGGCTCTGCCTGGTGGCCACAAAGGACGGCAGATGGACAAACAGGGAAATGTGAGACCGTTCCCGAGCTGCCAGCGCCGGGGCCGGCCGGCTCTGCCGTGACCCAGGAAGGGGATCATCAGCTGCCTCTGCCTGGGGACTCTCAGTACCCACGTTTAGATTCTTCAGAGTCTTGTTCGAGCGAGTTTTCATGTCCCCGTGGTCCAGCTGCTCGGCTCCTGACCCAGGCTGGGAAATACCTGCCATGCCCACTCTGCCCTGGATCTGGGAGAGGTGGGAGCTGCTTTGGAAAAACCCCCTCATGAAATGCCCCCCGTTCTTGCAAGCCCACACTGAGGTTTTGGAGCAGCTGCTGTTCTTGCAAACAGTGCTGCTGGCTCTGCTATTTCCCAGCTGCCTGCTCGTGCCAGGCAGGCTGCTTCTCTCTGAGGGGTTTGCTCTTCCAAGCCCTGTGGCTCGCAGCTCAGGCTGTGGCTGCTTTAGGAGTTACATCCACAGCCACTTTGGGGACCACATGGTGATTCCTGTCTTTGCAAATCTTGTCCTCCAGGGTCACTGAAGATCCCTCATTGCCAGCAGAGTGGCATGGACTTGAGATGGTGAACTTTGCACCAGTTCTGTGTTATTAGGGTTTGGGAATTCCTTCTGACACTGAGCCCCGTTGCAGCCACTCTGTATCCAGCCTGGCTTAGGACTGTGTTTATCCATCTGCTGCCTGGGGCAGTGAAGCCTGATCACCTGCAGGCACTGCAGGAAGGGTCCTGGGGTATCTGAGTCAGGATCAGATCCCAATATAACTCTTCATTCCTGAAAATTTACATTGATTTCAGTAACCTATCACCAGATTTCCTGCTGTTAGTAATCTGGGGATGAATTTGTCTTGTTGAGGGTCTAAATTAAGAGAATGACACCAAATCTGGACACAGCTAACCTTCAAATTCACCTTGTCATCTTGCCTGGGGCTGCTCCTGAGCTGGGAGGATGTGACACATCCCGTACCTTCGGGCCGGCGATATTGGCACGTATCGGCCCCGGGTTCCTCTGTTCATTCACAACATGACACTAAACACGAGCCCTCTACACACAGCAAGCAGGAAATATCTATTCAGTGTGTGTCCTCTGCTTCCTCTGGGCCCCAGCAAATCCCAGCAGAGGTTCTCACTTTTGTTTTGCTCAGTGTGACACCTTTTCCCCGCCACCGCCGCGTACGTGTGTGAAGATCTTTTCAAGTCGCTCCAAGTGTCTTTCCCCTAAATACACTGCCAGGAAGTGAGTAGAGATTACGTCCTGTCTTTTAAAAGCTATTTTCTGCTGGAGGGAAACCAAAATAACTTCCAGCTACAACCCTCCAGGGCCATCTGTTGTAGGAGAGGGGAAAAAAAGGATGTCCCATGGAACCGTCCCCGCTGATAACGGCACGGTGATAAACAAACAGTTGTACACGTGCTCTGGAGCCACTCAGTCACTGCTCCCAGGCAGAGCTTGGAGGCTGAATCCCTTCCCTGAGCACCCAAACTCCCAGTTGTACCTGGCCCCCAGCAAGGGGCAGTGTTTTAAGTGGTGGTTTTGGTGGCTCCAAATCTCTTGGTGGACTTGAGCTCTTGTAGCCAGCACTGTTGGCTGCAGCTGTCCTCAAAGCCGAAATTTTTTCCTCAGCTTGGATGAGTAGCTGAACTTATTCTGCAGAGTCTTTAAACCTCACTTTTGTCTTGGTATAATTTTATGGCCTTACTTAAATTGCAGACAGAATGCAAATTCTAATTTTTTCTTTTTTTTTTTTTTCCCAATTAAAGCTTGAAGAAGAATTCCAAAGAACGGCCAACATACCCAGAGCTTATGGTGAGTGTGGCTGTATCAAGAAGCGTGTTCAGAGCTGAAATGGGTCACAGTGAGGTGCTGAAGGCAGAGATTCCAATAGTAATGGTGTTTTGGGATGCTCTGCATCTCTTTTTTCATACTAGATGGGAGAACTGTGGCACTTCAGAGTCCTGGGAGGGTGGCTGCAAATCAGAGATGCTCTTTGAAATCTCAGCCAGGTGCTTTTCCAGTCAGATCAAGGGAGACAATACATGTTAAATCAGGTAATGGACAAGAATGAGGCTGTGAAGAATCAGTTAGTGAGGCTCAAATCCTCCTCTGGGGTTTGTGTGATCAGTTCAAACACCTCAGTGTGCCACAGGTGCTCCACAAGAGCTGCAGGAGCCCAGTGGACATCTGGGCTTTGCTGCCCTGGTTCCTTGGAGAGGAGGATTTTTGGACAGAGTAATTCCTGGATATTGGGGACAGAGACAAGTCTGTGACTAATAATTCCAGTTATTGAATTTCATCTGCTGCCTAGAGACTGTTCACTGTGAGAGATAACTGAGGAATAACTAAGGAGGAAAATGCCAGTAAAGGCTGGTGACAGGGGAAATGCAGGGCACTGGTCTGTGCCCAGCCAGAGCTCTGGGCTGCAGCTGGCAAGAACAGATTTTTCTGCTTGGGCTCCACAGCTTCATGGCCTCTCTCTCTCTCTCCTGACTTTCTGGTATTGATCCTGGTGCTCCCAAAAGCTGACAAAAAGCAGGAGAGCTCGGGAAGCTGGTGTTTCACTCCTGCAGACATTTAATCCTTTTTCACTCTCACACAATTCACAGCTTTCTAAAGGCAGGAAGGTGCCTAAATTTGTTATTTCTGAAGATCCTGACCTTGCATTCCCACCCCTGTCCAGTCTCAGTGTCAAGATCACCTGGATTAAGGGTGGAAACTACTGCAGGATTTCTTTAGGCACTGGTGTTTCCCTACCCCACAATTTTTGGGATGTACATTTTGCCACCAGAGGGTCAGACCCATCACCACCTCACACCTTCTGCTCAGAGGTGAGAAGGTGCCAGGTTTAAGGTGATTTTTACCTGCAAATCATGCTGGAAATCCACGACCCTGAGTTCTAAGCAGTGAATAATTCCTGTGGCATTTGGTGCTGGGACCTGTAATACAATTAAACTATAAATAGATTTGATTGACACACAGCTTGCCCCCAGACTGGTTTCAAACAAAGGAAGGCCTGAGATTTATGGATTTCTTTTAAAAAAAATTTTTTTGGGGGGGGGCTATATTATTGAATAAATCCATCTGTATATTTTAAGCAAATTTCTGAACTTTGCCAAATGGCCTTTTATCAAAAAAGGTTCACTGAAGCAGCTCCGTCTGCTGCAGCATTAATACCCATTGGCAAGGGAGTGCATTTCTATTGAATTAGGTTCTTGGATCACCCCTCCAGAGTATCTCAGTGCTGTGGTATTTTATGGCTGACATGGATGTTGTGAGGTCCTGTGGCTGAGGGTTGCTGTTTTGTTGGGGTTTTTTTCTCTCTTACAGCATTAAGTTGCGGTGCTGGATTGGACTTGTCATTTAGACCAAGACTGCTCCCTTGCTTTCCTGTGGGATTGAGGTTTCTCATGGAAAATATGACTCTGTGCTATCTTGAGCATCAGGAAAGCTGATAGGGGTGCTTAATTTCATTTAAGAAACCGCTTCCCCAGGTGAAGTGGAGTGTGAAACTGCTGCAGGAGTGGTGGTCTGCACATCCTGCCTGGCAGGGGGCTCTGTGCCCGGCTCACAGCTTGGGTTCCCTGGGGCACAGGGCTGGAGGGCACTGCTGCCACCCCTGGCACATTTTTGGGTGCTTCCAGGCTGTGGTGGCTGTGCTTTGGGTGTCACTTGGGTGGGATGTGAAAGCAGGGACATCATGCTGGGATAACAACAAGACACTGGGGTCACCTCGGAGTTACCCAGGACACTTCAGTTCCTGTGAGTGTCTGACCTAGGGAGACCTTAAGTTTTGCCTGGATCTTTGCCTCAACCCATTCCAGCCCTGTTTCCCACATAATTGTGCTTCCTTTTCCTTACTGGTGTGTCTTTGAATCGGGTCCCAGCCACTCAGAGCTGCCTTGTCTTACTCCCTGGGTGACTTTCCACTCAAGCCCACCTTGGAAAATCTCTTTTCTTTGCTCTTCTTCTCCCTCCACTTGGCCACTGCTGTGAAAGATCATTGAAACAGCCAATGCTCAGGGACTAAGGTGAGGGGGCAGCTTGGAAAAACCCTGGAAACCCCAAATTGTCATTAAAAATCTGCCTTGGAACGAGAAGGTTGGAAATCAAACCCTTGTACAGACAGAGATCACTGTGAGCCCTGCAGGGCCCTGGCTGCCTTTGGGTTCCCTCTGACACCCTCCATGCAAATAAATCCAATTATCTGCCAGGACAGTGGGTGTCCGACAGGGTTTTGGGGGTTTCCAGGTGGGATCTCAGCTTGGTGTGTTGCTGAACCAACCGAACTGCATTGCTGGTCCTGGCGGAGAGGGGCTTTTGCTGCTGTTGGGGGGGATTTGGTTGTGGCTTTTCTCCTTGGCCGTGGTTTTCCGCTCGCGCTGAAACGCCGGCAGGGTTTTCTGGCAGGCTGTCTCCCCACGTCGGTCAGGGTGAAGTGGTTTAAAAACACAAGTGGGGATGGTTTTCAAGTCGGGGTGGCTTTCCTGTGTGGTGGCTGGGGTGAGGGAGCCACTCCTGCTGTGAGGAGGGGCAGTTCAGGGAAGAAATGAGACTCAGGAGTCACCAGAGGGTAAATACACAGCTAAAGCCGAGGGAAAACCACTGCAGTCAGCAAGGTTTTCCCTGCTCCAGCTGGAGCGTGTGGGATGGGTAACCGTGGCCTGGGGGGTGTTATGGGGCAGATGGAGAGGGTGTTCTAAGCCTTCCCCTTGCCTCCAGAGCTGCCCAGCTCAGGCAGGGCAGGGCAGGGTTTAAGGGGAACCCAGGGAGCATCACAATTTCATGGAGCAGCCCCTGTGCTCCTCAACTTGTTCAGCTGTAAAAGCCCAATATTAGGATGCTAAGGAGAAAACCTTCTTCACTGTCTAGAGGACTGTCTGAAAAGCTTTCTGCTCAGCGTGGTGAATAATAAACTTTGCTGGTTTTTTCTCTCTTTGCTTTCCCAGCAACATCCTTTCTTCACCCTGCACGAATCCAAAGAGACAGACGTCGCCTCTTTTGTCAAGCTCATCCTGGGAGACTGAGAACTGGACTTGTAAAAGAATTGCCCTTCTGTGGACTGGTGGGTGCAGGGGAGGGGCGCGTGGCAGGACTTGTCATGGAAGCACCAACAGAAAGTCGCCATGTTTTGTTCTGTTTTGTTTTTATTCTGAGAAACCCCGGCCTCGCCCGAGTTTTTTGAAAGGGTTCTTTGGTATCCATAGTGACATAGAACGAGCTGGTTAGTGGAATGAATTTTAATAAGGTTTGTAACCTAAAAACAAAAACGAAACAACAACAAAAAATTTTTTTTTGAAAGAGTGATTTACATATTTAATGACAGTCGAAGTTCCTCTTCCTAACTTGCTCCTCATCCCCCTTCCCTTCCCCTTGAACCAGAATTTGCTTTGTCATGGTAATAGGTGCTATGGTAGTCATGAAGTTGTATGTAGATTTATATTTTGTCCCTTCCATTATTTTAATATTTATGTTAAGTGCTTGATGGAATAGATTTCTGTTTTATATGAGGATGAGTGCGTGGTGATGATGATGATGATGCAAAATGAGGCCACAGCAAGCAGCACTTGTAGAGCTTTGCTGGGGAAAAGGCATCCAAGGAGAGGAGAGAGCAGAGGTGGAGTGTCTCTGTTGTGGAATATATTTAATGTGCATCATAAAAGGAATTGATAAGCAAGACTTGCAGCTCAGCTGCTTGAGCTGTGTCAGGGAGGGAGGCCCTGGTGTCCCCTTGGTCACCTCTTCTCCGGACACCACGCTCCGAGTCCGGCCGGTGCTTCCCGGCCTCCGGCTGGGCCAGCCCTGTCCCACCGCCCTGCTCTGCTGGAGGAGGCGGCCTGGGGGCTCTGGGAATTGCTGGGACAATGTCTGGGACAAGGGCCCAGAGGGAAGGAGGTTGTCAGAGAAGTTGCACAGAGAAGAGGAGGAGGCTGCCCTGGTCAGTGCCCACCTGCCCAGCAGCGTTGCAGTGCCCGAGGCTCCCTTGGGCTGGGGATGAGCTGCTTTGGGCCTCAAAGGGAGTTCCTCTCTCCTTCTCGGGGTGAGACGGGATCACAGGATGCACGGCATGACACCCGTGAAAAACGGGATCGTTTAGTGTTGGCTTCTGGGGCTCGTGGCACTGCATTGGCAGCAGTCCCTCTGTGCTTGCCCACAGAGTCTGGGAGTGCCAGTGCCCCAGGAGCCCGTGCTGGCATGGGGGTTGGGCTGTGTCCAGCCCCAGCTGGGATGCTGCAGGCAGCCAGGAGCACTGGGCTCTGCCGTGGGCTGCAGGTGGGAGCTGCAGCCTGGGAAACAACGCAGGGACACCCCAGCCCACCCTGCCCAGGACCTCCTTGCTGCTGGCCGGGTCCTTGGGGACAGGCTGCAAGCCAGGGGCGGGAGAAGGTGGCTGGTGAGGTGGGAGAGGAGCTGGAGATGATTCTGCCCTCGGGTCAGTCAGTGTCTGGAGCAGGGGCCACTCTCAGCGTTGCTGAGCCCGGAGCGAGGCCGCTGGCTCCGCGTTAACGCTGGTTTGAGCCACGCCTGCCCAGCTGCCTGGCCTGGCCACGAGCTCCTCTGCTTTTGCCCGGGGCTCCTTCCCCCAGCCCTGGAATGGCCCTGGAATGGCCCTGGAACGGGGCCTGCCTGTGCATTCCGGGGAGGCTGCTCAAGTGCCTCGTGCCTCGTGCCCTGCACACGCTTCCGTCCCCACCCCTCGCTTGGGCACAGCCCCTCAGAGCCAGGTCTGACCAGAAACACGCCCTGCTCTGCAGTGCTGAACCTGTGCAGGATGTCCTGAACCTGTGCAGGATGCCATTCCACCCTGCTCTGCAGTGCTGAACCTGTGCAGGACCTCACTGAACCTGTGCAGGACCTCACTGAACCTGTTCAGGATGTCATTGAACCTGTGCAGGACGTCAGTGAACCTGTGCAGGATGTCCTGAACCTGTGCAGGATGTCATTCCACCCTGCTCTGCCAGGTTAGCAGCTCCAGACTCTGCTGGTGCAGGTTGGAACAGTCTGAGCGGATTTTGGGAAGGGATGCCCTGGAAGGGCTGATGGGCAGGGCAGTGTTCAGAGCAGGGGCTGTGGGGTGGTGGCACCTCCTGTGCTGGGGACATGCCAGCACTTTAGAGAGGCCAGTGCCTGGGCTGCCACTGTGCCAGCACGGGGGTGGCCGTGAGCCTGGGGTGGTGCAGCTCTGCCCTGGCTGCAGTGGCAGCGACAGGGGAGCATTTATGGGATTTATGGATCCTTGTGCCCTCGGCTGCAGAGCAGGGGGCTCACAGAGGGCTTGCAGTAATCGGGGTGCGATTCACGGGTCGGGCAGGCTTTGGGGAGGAGGTTCCCCTTGCCCGGCCCTGGCCCAGGAGCCTGCCAGCCCTCGGGAGAGGATAAAGCTCCGCATCCCGCTCTGCGCCGAGGGGAACCTTTCAGGTTACATTTTGTGGCGGATGAAACACGAGGATGTTTTACTTCACAGTGTAATTTTAAGAGGCCTCGCATGGCTCATGATCTGCCCTCTCATATTCCATGGTGTGTGTGTGTGTGTTTTCTCTCTCTCACTTTCTCAGAGTCACAGAGCTGTTTTGATTGATTGTCCTCAGCTGCAGCTGAAAGTCCAGCCAGCCAGTTTATAGACTTGGTTCCAGCATCAATTCTCACTTTGAAAAACATGACATTTAAAACCACCCTTTGGTTTTCCTACATATGGATCTGATGCTTTTGTTAAAGATTGTTTTTGCTGCTTTTCCCCTGCAATGTAAGTCTCATTTGGACACCGCATCTCCTTGACCTCAGAGCACCTTCATTTCAGTGCCATTGTAATTGACAGGTTGAATTTATGAGATACTGTCAAAGCTCAGTATTAATAGCAGATATTAATGTCACCAGCGTTTTCCAATAGAGAATTAATGGCAGTGTTGTCTGCAGCTAGTAACCCTCTAGAAGGATTCTCTGTGCCTCCGCACAGGGCTTGCTTTTATGCTTTCTGCTCTAATCCCTTTGTTTTAATGACATTACAATTACATGCAACAAATCCCTTCCCTGCTCCTTCTCCATGACTCTTTGAAGTCGTTTGTGTCAGCCCAGAGTAAGTGTGGAGCTGTCTGAGCGTGAGGATGGAAAGTGCTGTGAGAGATGCCCAGTGCTGAGGGGAGCTGTGGCAGCACAGGGCCGTGGGGCTGTCCCTGCGTCCCTCGTGGTGGACACAAAGCTTGGCCTGACCCAGGAATTTCTTAGAGAGAAGCCTGAGCTTGGTGGCTTCAGCTCAGAGAGGAGAGCCAGGGACTCCTGTGTGCCTCAAAGCCCTGCAGACCTGCTGGGCTGCAGGATGAGTGTCAGGCTCTTCTCTCTGCTGTTTAATTGTAACCTCTGTGAAGGCGAAAAGCCTTTGGCTGCTGCTCACATCTTTGCTTGGCCAGAACATGAGCACAGGGACAGGCAGGCTCTGGGACATGAAACCTTTCCTGACAGCCTGGCCCCCTGAGCAGCCCAGGTGCTGAGGCTTAGGGATGTTCTTCACAAAGCTTTTCTGTGTTCACACAGCACAGGGCTTGGGATTGCCCCAGACTGGGATTTTTAGAGAAGCAGGTCTCAAATGCCCTAAACGTGAAAGAGCCCCAAAGCCAGGGAGCAGAGAGAGAGCAAGGCTCTCTGAGCTGTGAGCTGGAGCTGTGGATGAGTTTGCAGGGCAGGAAGGGCCTCTCTGTTCTGCCACAGGTTATCAGGAGGCCCAGCCCATCCCCAGGGACCCCCAGGCGTGATGTCCATCCTCTTCCTCCCCCACCACACAGCTCCCGGTGCTCCCGCAGTCTCCAGGGTGCTGGAGGCTTTGATTGCTGGAGCTCTGAAGTGTCACTGGCAGGAAAGGTGTTTTCTGGGTCCCCAAGAGCCCTTTGGACCCTTAGATCTGAAAGAGGAGTTGGAGGGCATTTTCTGGTTACTGTTTTTAAACACCAGGTTCATGCTGCTTCACTGGGTGCAATGCCCATCTTTCCTGGAGTTCTTCCAGGTGTACAAACCTTGACACAGATATCTCTGTACTGTATTTCTGTGTTTTCCCCTGACTTCTGTTGAGTTTACTGGTGAAAAGAGGCAACTCTGACTTGTTAAAGAGGTGGAACTTCATTTCTGGAGGCAGGTGTGTGACAGAGGTGGCAGTTGGTGGGTCCCTACTTGGAAAAAATGTCTCAAATTCTCAACTCATCTCCCTGTTGCTGAGCAGGCGCTGCTGGGTCAGTGCTGCTGCACCTTGTCCTGGTGGGAAGGGGCAGCCAGGGGCTGAGGGCAGAGCTCAGAATGCACTGCCTCAGCTGGGATTTCTCCATGCTTGCTGCCAGCCAGGTGTGTACCTGCACATTTCCCTTCTTCCCTGCATGTTCTGCAAGAGGAAATCCTGCTTGGTCAACACAGCATTGCTTCAGTGGCTGGTCTGGTGTAGCTCAGACAAGGTTCCCACCAGCTCCCGTGTTTAATAAATCTTTTTTTATTCAAAACAACCCCTAAACTCCTCTCTCAGAAAAGCCAGCCAAGATGCTCCTTTTTTTCTTTTTTTTTTTCCCCCTTTCCATCTTGTTCCTGTTAGAGGAACTCTGGGAGCCTGTCTTGGTGCTTTCACTCTTTCACATGCCAAAGATCCCTCTTAGTTATGCTCCTGCCAAACCAGATCTTACAGTCTTGCCTCTAAAACCATCCACTTCCCTGCTCCTCGGGGTTCCTTTTGTTGCTGTTGCTTTTTCATTGAATTTCCTCGTGTTTATTGACATGTCTATTGTTGAGCTTCCTGGACACATGCAGCTCTCTTTTTTTGGGATACACAAATCCCAAAAAAAAGGGAGGGAAAGACAAATAGTTGCCTTCACTTCTGTGCCCCTGCTGTTGGGGAAATACTGTCAGTGGTGTGATTCCTACAGATGGGATGGGTCTCATGTGGAGCTGGGGTCATGGAGGGTGTAAACTGGCACTGCTCCATTGGCTTGGCTGGAATGAGGCCAGTTTTGTCCAGCTGAGAATCTGTCCTTAGTGTCTAAACAGTTATTGCACACTAATAAAGATTAATGATCGTAAATCCCCACGGATTAGATGTAAAATGGCAAGTTTTGCTCGTGAATCTTTATTGCATTATTATGGTTGTTGATGTTAGAGCAGCCTCCTCTCTCTGCTCTGGACATGCACAGAGGAGGGGGCTGAGCCCGGGGGGATGAAGGGTGGACAGAACACACAGAACACACCAGATGTCCACATGTTTTACACTCCCTGTCCTCCCCCCAGGTTCCCTGTTTCCTTGAAAGCCCTTAACCGGCAGCAGAGGATGGATCCCAGAGCTTTGCCTGTTCCTCTGGCCTCTGCCTGGGCTATAAAACCCAGATTGTTTCTGGTGAGAAGGGATCAGATCTCCTCATTAATATTTCAGCTCAGCCTTTGCTGGAGCAGATGGAGAATGTGAAATTTGCCCTGTGCTCTGCAGAGCTGGGAGATTCCCCCCTGCAACCCTGGCTGGAGGAGTGGCAGCTCTGCTCAAGGCTGAAAGGACTCTGCTCCTTCACATAACCCCACTCCATAAAAACAGTGGCTTTTGTTAGTAAATAGGGCCAGAAAAAGCTGCATCTCAGTTTTGAGGTGTTTGCAGATGAATAAACACAGCCAGGAGCTGGTGGTGCCAGTGCTGCAGGCACAAAGGTCCATTGCTGGATAAATGAAAAGGATTCCAAGAATGCAGTGACCTTTAAGGGTGGATTTAATGGCATAGGAACAAAATGAGTCCCCTGATGGGCAGCTGGTGTCAGTCCACTCTGCCAGGGAGGGTCTGGAGCAACAAGAGAGGCAGGACACAGCCGTAGGTCCACCGAGGGCACAGCCTGGGAGCAGCCTGGCTGCCCTTTCCCTCCCCTCGTCTTTCCAGGCCCAGATTTGTGAGCAGTGGGCTCCCAGGCTGCCACTGCATCCCCAGTTCCAGCAAGGGGAGCAAAATCTAAAACCCAAAAGAAACCCACAGGGAAAAACCTGCAAGTGACTGCAGCTGTGTGACCTTAAACGATGGGAAAAGCCTGGGAGAGGCCTCTGTAGCTGGGAGAAAGAGGGGAAACTTTTAAGGTGGTCTCCCACCAGCTGAATGCTGGAAATGCCCCATTTTCAGGGCCACCAGGAAGAGGGAATTCACCAGGGGCCCGCCCAGCCAGGGAGCAGTTGGGGCTGCAGGATGGCTGTGATGTGGCTCCAGAGCACTGGGATGCTGGAGAGCTCTTGGCCTCCGTGGACACCTCACATCCCAGGCACCTTCACATTCTTATTTTCATGTCTGGGATTTTACTGGCAGCCAGCAGGAAGGGGCCTCCGGCCAGCTGTCCCTGGAGTGCTTTGGGAGAGGAAGGAGCTGCCTGTCCTCTGCAGTTCCCTGCTCCCTAATTCCACAGGTGGGAATTACTGAGCAGCCCCCCTGCAGGTCTCCAGCCCGAGCGAGGGTTTGTCCCTTCGCTTGCTGCCGTTCCACTGAGATCCCCTTTGGGAATGCTGGGCAGCTCTGGAGCTGCAGCAGCCCTGCCCCGAGGTGGCTCAGCCCAGCCAGCCCAGCCCAGCCAGCAGCCAGGATGGGCCACAATCCCTCCCTCGGGAGGCTCCTGGTTTTTCAAGGACGGGGCGAGCGGCCAGCGGCCGCGAGGTTCCGCGGGGAGAAGCCGGGAAAAGCTTGGAAGCGCCTGAAGCGCGCTGGAAGTAGAGATGGAAATCTCAAAAGATCAGACGTCTTTCGGCGATTTCCAAAGCTATCTGGTTTTAGCCAGACCTGAAAACCCTTCCTAGAAGTTTTATTTCAGGGTATTTTGATCTGTTACTTTCACTTCTGGGCTTAGCTAAATCCAGGAAGCTCGGAACGGTGTAATTTTTGAATAAAGACTAAACACATCCCAAGTACTCCTGAACCTTGGTTTATCTTCCAGGAATAATTCAGGCCAGCTCAGGCTTTAATTCAGTCTGGTTTTGCCCCTAGATAATGATTCTTTTTGAGGAAATAAGGGGAGCAGACGTGACCTTTCCTAAAGGCTGTGGCCTGACAAACCAAACCATTCCAGAAGGTGGATGTAGATAAATGCTCCAGTGAGAGGGGCCGATGTCTGGAGGCTGGAGGAGCAGCCTGGAGTATCCACGGCCTCCAAAAACTCACAGAGACACAGTTTCCCCGGGAATTGTGGGATGGAAGCGTTGGATTCTGCCATATCTCGGGATTTTTCCCTCTGGGAGATTCAGCCATCTTTGAGAGTCCCAGAACACCCAAAAGCTTTCAGCATTTTTATGTTTGGGTTTTTTTCAGGATGGATACTGTGAAGAGTCAGGAAGGGCCAGGTGTCCTTGATTTGCAGAGCCAGGGTGAAGAAATGTGGATTAAGTGCCTGGTAAAAGCCAAAAAAAGGCGTGTTTAAAGATAAATCCCAGTCTCTGTCAGAGCTGTTGAGCCCGGATCAAATTTTCCCAAGTCCAGGTACAGCTGCAGAGCACTCCATCCGTATTTAGCCCGAATTTAGTCACAAATCCTGCATAAACACCTACAGCATGAACTGTGCCTTCTGGGGGCTTCTGGTAGGTTGGGGCTCAAAATCCAACATCCCCCAACTCAGGATTTGGCTCTGAATATTCCCTTTAAAATCCACGTGTAAAGTGAATTTCCAGGGCTTGGCCGCTGTTTTTATTTTGGTGAATTGAGTGGTTTGTGCTTGGTGAGAGCTGTCCCTGTGCCAGGGGCTGCTGGAAGTAGTCACAACATCCAAAATAGCTGGAATTCTGCATTTTTAATAGCAACACAATGAGGGGAAGCTGCTAAATGGAGCTTCTTGTAAGCTGGAAATGTGTTGGAGTAAAATTTGTCATTTCTTGTGAAAAAAAAAAACCTCCGAAACAACTCTCTAAAATTGTCCAGAATCTTCAATTTAAGGAATTGCAGTTTTATTGGTGAAGATCCATGTTTAGCATCAATATATGGGATTTCTAGGCTTTCTGTCCTAAGGTGTGAAGTCTGCTTTTTCTGGAGATGGTGGAAAATCTGTAACGAGGATATTTCTACATAATTTTGGCTAGGAAAAGAACCCCAAACACCAAAATATGAGCAAAAAATCGAAAAGCCTCCACTTCCCAGTGGTCTCTGGTGTTGCAGAGGGCACATGAACGTGTTAGGAAGGAGAAGACTTTCCAACCTGCTGTAATGCAAGTCCTTATTTTACTTTATTTTTAGGATTTTTTTTACAGTAACATCATTTGGTTTCTTAACTTAAATCATTTGGTTTCTTCTGAAAGTCTTTGCTTTTCCATCCCCCTGGAAGGCTGATTATTCTTTCTCATGTTGTTCTTATTTATTATTTATCCATTTCTGGTACTATCCAAGAGGTGCTGAAGGCATCTCCCAGCCTGCCCTCGAGCCATGTGGAATCCCTGTGGTATCTCCAAACAGCTGGGATGGCAGTAAGACAGCTAATTATGATTTTAAATTATATTTATAGCAAGCTAGATTATTATTTTTTTTTAGTGTCCTGGTTTGTTCTAGAATTAGGGATGGCGATAAGGAAATCTTGTTTTAAAAAACTGTAATTTTTTGAGTTTTCTTTTAACATCTTGGGGGCTTCTGAAGGAACCTGCTCACTTTTATGTTTTTAATAGGGAAGCACGAGGTGGGTCTCAGTTGTTCCTTTGAGAGGGGATTGAGTAGCACCAGGGTTCAGTTTAGCTGGTAAAATGCTCTGTGTCACATCGTTAAAATCACCCTGAATTCTGAGAGAACAACCACTTTCCACCTGAAAATTAAAATCTGGTCCGTGACAAAGGTGGTTTTTCCAAGGCTCGTGCCAGGCTTTTCTCTGTCAAGTTTCCATGGGGTTTGCTGGAGCCCTGGGTGGTCACGATTGGCCAAGGCAGGGCTGGGGACAGCCAAGTGTCACCTCTGGGCATGGAGGACACGTGTCCTGCAGAAGTAACGGAGCCATTCATGAGCAGCTTCTTGCTCTGTAGGGGATGTCGAGGGGAATCCCTGAAGTGTGGGAGAGAATCAGGACTGGGGACTCAAACCCCATCAGGTTTTGTTCTTTTTATTCCCTTTCTCCCCTTGGAAAGGTGCTTCAGAAGCCTCCCCAGCCTTTCTGATAAAGAATCAGAGAACCACAGAGTCATTCAGGGTAGAAAAACCTTTCAAATCATCGAGTCCAACCAAAAACTCAGCACTGCCAAGGCCACCACTAACCCATGTCCCCAAGTGCCACATCCACACATTTGAAGCCCTTCCAGGGAGGGTGACTCAGGCCCTTCCCTGGGCAGCCTGGGTGCTGTGGTGCAGCTGTTTTCAGACAGCTCACGCTGCTTCTCTGGTTTGTTTTCTTTCCCCAACGTATAAGAAACGTTGGGTAGCAGAATGTGGAATTGATTAGGAGTTCATAAAGCAGGGACCTCAGAAGGATGTGGGTATAAATGCTTTTCAGGCATCCGAGGTGAACTTTAAATGGAGCTTTGGCCCTCATTTGCTTTCTGCTTTTCAAAAACCATTTATGAGAAAGTGGAGCTGTCAAAGCCATGCATGAACTTTGCCTTCTTGCAAATAACTTGTCTCAAAGTAAATTGTCCAAATGCACAAGAAACTTGTCTCAAAGTAAATCCAGTAGCTCTGCAAAGCTGGAATTACGTGCATTAGAGAGTGTGAGAGGTGTGTGTGTGTGAGAGCACGAGTTGTGCTTGGGGTGTGCAGGGAGTAACTGAACCATTTTGGAGATTTTAAAAAAAACACAGCGCAAGTGCTTTTAAAAAAAAAAAAAAAAAAAAGGCAGCGTAAAATATTTATTTCTTGGCAGAAGTACATCAGACCACATCTCCCATCCTTCTTTTAATTGCTTGGTGTTTGTTTGTGTTGTCTCGGGCTTTGCTGGTTTCCTCTGCAGGGCTGTGCGCGGCCCGTCACCTCACACAACCCCTCTCGCAGCCAGGGCAGGGGCAGCTCCAGCTCCTCGGGACAGCCCTGGGGTGCAAGAGTGCAGCAAGGACAAAGGTGGTGTTGGGTTAAAGGCAGCACAGTGCAGCGTGCGTGATTTTCAGTTTTTAGCCTCCTTTCCTCGTGAGAGTCCAAACCTCCGCACCCTCGGGCAGCATCCCGAACCACAGCCTTGGGGAGGGGGAGCTGGCCAGACAGAGCAGCTTGGAGGGTGTTACTGAAAAGGAAGGAGGTGCTGACGTGGGTGTGAGGTGGCACTGGGTGGCTGTGAGTGTCCTGTGGGCTTTGCCCAGGGTCTGGAGCTGCTCCGTGCGGGACGGACGCCCCGAGCTCCCGTTCCCAGCCGGGTGCAGACACTGGCAAGTTCCATCAGTCAGATACTGCCAGGCACAGGCTTCTCCCTGTGCTCCAGAGTCCTTCCGTGGTCACCTGGCTGCCCACCTGCACAGCTGCACATCCCTTCCCCCTGGCTCCACCTGCAACACTTCCCTGTGTTGTCTTCCCCCATCTCAGAGCTGTTCCTCGTGCTCTGAAGATGAGCAGGAGCAGCAGAGTGACAGCAGGACCATGTGTGTAATGTTTGAGAGGCTTTTGCTCAATGCTGTTTTAATGAGATGCTTTTAGGATCCGTGCCGAACTGGTGTTCTTTAACCTTCACTGCCACAGATTCTTTCTCCCCACCCTCCTCACTTCAATCAGATTGGCAAAATACATTTGACTTGAAAAAAACCCAAACAACCCCAAACCCTGCTGATGGGCTAAGTTACTCCTCTTTACTGCGCTTTGATTTGATTTCTCAGGATACCCAGAGGTTTCTCACTGCTGCTGAGAGGGGACAGTACACCTTTTTGGAGACTTCAACCACTGTAACAGTTTTCCAGATGCGTGTGTGCGCGCGTGTGTGTGTGCAACCCAGCACTGTGCGTGCGTGTGTTCTGCTGAGTATCGTGTGCATCTCTGAAATGCTTCAAACAACTGCCTGGAAGTCAAAAACCAACCACCTCTTTCCAGTCATATGTTTGCCGTGACTTTTCATAACCACACTTGAAACTAGTGGTCTTGGATGGAAATATTCAAAGAGCAGGGCATCTTTATAGCAATGGTATGTCAGTCGAATTACGGAAAATGTACACAAAAATAAATAAATGAAATTTAAAAGTAACATTCTCTCAGCCTACCTGTGTTTCCCTCAGTGGAAGTGCTACCCGTTGTGTCGCGACACGCTTTGGGCTGCTTTTGCCATTCCTATGGGAGGCTTTTGGGGGTCATCTTACTCCCAACAGCTTATCGTTCATTGCTGAAAACTCAGGAATGCTCAATCTGCTCGACAGGGATAATTGTCAGCCCTGCTGCCGCTGGTTTCCCTTTCCCTTTCCCAGCTCGGGCTGGCGGGAGCAGGCGCAGCCACATCCCGTCCAGCCCACATCAAAGGCACGGCCCGGAGGGATGGCAGCAGCGGCTTCCTGCCCCCAGCGCTCCCAAACCCAGCTTTTCCAGGGGTTCAAGGGGACACAGCGCCGTGCCCAGCATCGCTCCGGGGTGCGGCTCCTGGGGCCGGGCTCCGCTGGGGTCCGGGGCTCGGCGCCTCCCGGCCACGTGGCCGCAGGGGCTGGGTGCCGCTGCGGGGCTGCAGAACAGATGTGGTGCTTTGCTGTTTGCCCAGGTCCTGCATCCTGGATTCCCCTGGAACATCACTGTTCCCTGCCTGCCTTTAAAGGGTGACTCTCCGGCCGTGCTTTTGTCCTGATGCAAGGCCAGTGTTCACCCTGAATTTATTGTCTGAGCCAAAGCGCTTTGCTGGAGTAAAGTGTGCCGGGCTGGTCGCGCAGAAACACCGATCGCTGCTTCCCTCCTCCTCGTGTAAATAAAATTACCCTTCCATTTGTATTAGAACTGCAGAAAACAATGTCCCAGCTCCCTCTGCTGATCCTGCAGTCCCAGTGAAGGCGAGAGCACTGGCTGCAGAGCTGATGTGCTGCGCAGTGAACTCCAGAGAAACAGCCCGGTTAATAGAAGAGCTTCCAGGGGCGCAGGTTTTAAATCTTGCTGAGCCTTGTAATGCAATTATTTGGGTTGATGAAATGGCAGATCCCGTTCCCTATGCCTCCCCTGCCTGTTTCATGTGGGAAATTGTGAAATAATTCCTGCATTGCCACAACTAATGTCACATGGGCAAAGTTGAGGTGTGAGGAAAATCAGTGTTTATCACCCTGAAGAAGCACAGAGTCTTGGGCTGAACGCTTTGGGATTGCAGCAGGAATATTACCCAGCAGTGGGAATGCTGGTGATGCAGAAATTGCCATAAAAATGTCTGAAGGGAAGAGTTGCAAGAGGCACAGACCCATTTCTGAGAATCCTAAACTGAACAGCTGCTGAAGTTCTCCCTGTGCTGCACGTGTGTGTGTTCTGCTTAAAAGGAAGAAATTAAGAGACATACTTTTATTTTATCAAATCAAATTACCCCTGTATGCTCAGAATATTTATGCATCAGTGCTTTTTTTTATTAGGGCTTTATCTCACTGTAATCAATTCCAAATACTAACCTATTTTTATTGCTGTAATGCAGCAGTAATTTATAAGATGTAGACGGAACGCACAGGAGATGCCAAAAGCAATTTTATGGAGCCTCTTTTGTTGTCATCTACAATGCATCAGCTCTTGCCTTCAGCCTCCCATCAATTTTAAAAGCCCCAAGATTGAAAAAAAAAAATTTAAAAATAAATAAAAAGGACAAGTACAGTGAAGCAGCTGCCAAGGCCTGGAATAGCCTGAGATCCGTGTGCACCTTTGGGATGGAGGTTGATTGAACACGGCACAATAATGAAAACCGTGCTGAGCTTTGTAATGCAATTATCTGGGTTGGAAATGGCAGATCCAGTTTCCTCTGCCTCGCCTGCCTGTTCCATGTATGAAATTGTGAAGTAATTCCTGCGTTATCCCAACTAACATCACAGGGAAGCGAGGAGAAGAACAGGGAATGTTAAAGTGTGAGGAAAAGGAGAGGGAAAGCTGGGGTCCTTGAGGCTGAACAGAACTGCCCTTCTTCACCTTCTCTTTTCTCCCCTCCTTTGGGAGCCCTCCTGGACGGGCAGTAATATTGGCTTCCAAAGTGCAAATCTGCCAGCAAAGCATTCCAGAATCCCCATCCCAATTCTCACACCAACCAGCTGCCTTTGAGCAGCTTCCACCAAGCTCTCGTGCCCCTGAGGGGCACTTGCTCCAGGAGCACCCGTGGCTGTGTTCATGGTGGAGGTTCTCCAAGCCTTTCCAGTCAAGATCTTGCCCATCAGACATCGCTGCTGCTCTCCCAAATTTTCCTGGTGTTACCACTCCAACACACTTTTGGTTCCAGTTCTGGCTCTCTGGTGCTGGAAGTGCTTGGAGTGATGGTGAAATCAATGTAATTGTGATTAGACAAGTGGGAATGGCTTCAGACTCACAGAAGGTAGGGTTAGATGGGATTTTGGGAAGGAATTATTCCCTGTGAGGGTGGTGAGGGCCTGGCACAGGTGCCCAGAGAAGCTGTGGCTGCCCCTGGATCCCTGGAAGTGTCCAAGGCCAGGTTGGACACCGGGGCTTGGAGCAGCCTGGGAGAGTGGAAGGTGTCCCTGGACTGGATGATCGTTAAAGTCCCTCCCAACCCAAACCATTCTGTGAGTTTACAAATCTATGAAGATACTGCAACATTTCTGAAGCAAGCACTGCACCTAGAGGTGATGCAGTTTATTGACACAGATGTTTAATTCTGTTTCATTTACTCGCTGAATCCTACTAATAGACAATTGGAAGCACCTTCAGACTAAAAGCACATCCCATTTAATACCCAGGGTTTGCTTTTAAGGCATGCATATAAATAGGTCTTTTTCAATGGGCTTCTATTAACCACAGGGACTGGAAATGAATGGAAGAACATTACAGAACACTGACAAATTATTGATGGCAAACATTACCAAGGCACCTTTGTTGTTTGCCTGCCCCTTTCATATTGGAGGGCTTTTGGGAAATAACAATCAAAGCAGCCCCTCCTGGAGGAATCATTACTAAAGCATTTTGCATGCAGATTACTTCAGGCCTCAGCACCGCGCTCTCGGCTGGGTCAGGAGAGGAAGGCCAAGATTTGCTGATTGAGATCAGATGGCTGGTGGCGAGAAGGAATCTAGATGACTTAACTGGAGGGATTAGACTCAAGTCTTTTGGCTTCCACTTGGCTGTTTTATAAACTGCACAGTCGGGCCGCGTTCCCCTCGGCGTGTGCGCGATGCGCGCGGGGCGGCTCGGGGCACCAGCCGGTCCCTTGGCGCTCCGGGGCGGCCCCGCTGGGTGAGAAAGGCAAAGGCAGGGCAAGCGGAAGCTAAAATTAGCCCCTGGAGCTCCAGCCCTCGCACCTCGGGCCAGGCTGAGCCTGCAGCCCTGCCGCGGTTTGGTGGGTGATGCCGCGGGGCAGAGCCGGCGTTCCCAGAGCTCCTGCCGGTGTTCCCAGAGCTCCAGCTGGTGTTCCCGGAGCTGCAGCCCTGTTTCCCTGCCCTCCCCAGGGTCTCTGAGGTGCCCAAACACAAGCAATGTCCCCACAGCTGGCACGTGGCTGCAGGGTGACCAAATCAGAGGGTTTTGTTACCGGCAGTTCCCGTTTGAAGCCTCACCCATTGGATGTATCCCCACGGGAGCAGATGGAGCTTTCTCCTTTCTCTGAGAGCCTAACCTTTAATTTTACAAGGCTGATTGAAACCAAGAGTGGAAATAAAAAGTCAGAGCTGCTCTGTTTTCCTTCCCCTCCCTTCCATTATCTTCTTTCTTTTCCATCCATCCTCGTTTCACATGCCTCTCGGATTGCGTCCCCCTGGTTTCCCAGTTATTTATTGACCCAGACCTAATTCCTTATTTCCAGAAATGTGTCATGAATCCTGCCTTTGAGTCATTTGCTTTTTGCTTTCCAGGCTCACCTCTTTGACCACGTTTTCCTGTGAAAGATAAGGATATAAGGTTTGTGGAGTAATCTCAGCAGGATGCCTGGGGTTCATTCATGGATCTGTTGCCACTGGCTCATTATGGAAAACTGGGAGAGTTATTTCACCTTTCAGTGCCTCACCTCGGTGTCACCATCTGTAAAACAAGGCCCATAATTGTTATCTCTTCCTCGCAGGAGAACTGGGGAGCTTCGCTAATGACCATCTGCTAAATGCTCTCAGAGCCCCACATGAACATTTCTACTGAAGTGCAAATTATTATTAGAAACCAGGGATTGTTACTGGATTGATATCAAATCATTGTCGACAGCCTCTCTGCAGGGAAAACTTAGGCACAGCCAACAAGAACAAGCTGCATGTTTTGAAGTTGTGCAGTTGATTATGTTGGCTTTCATCTTCTGGTAAGAGGATCCTCTGCCATCTGAACTCTCTGATCTCTGGGAACACAATTCATCCAATCAATCTGGAGGAAAATAAACCTCCGCAGACAGAAACATTAAGTATCCACCTGAGATCAGATGAAGATGGACGATGTTAATTAATTCCCAGCCCCCAGCCCTTAACTCTTGCACAGCCAGTGCTTCCCTGGCCCACCAGGAAGTGCTGGAGGGGAGCACAGGACACATCCGTGGCCCATCCCAAGCTCGCAGAGTCTCCTTGGGCTCAGTTTTAATTGGAAACATGCAAATATTTAACGATTAAATTGGTGCCACTGAAGACTCCTATGGGCAGTCTGGGGGTCACGTGTTGATCTCGTGGTCGCACTCGGAGGTTCCAGGTGCCAGCACAGATTCCAGCTGTGGCTCCTTCCCAGCTGTGGTGGTTTAACCCCAGCCCCAGCAGCTCGGCCCCACAGAGAACCAGAGTGGATAACCAGAGGGGTAATACTGAGAAAACTCTTGGGCTAAGATAAAGGCAGTTTAATAATTACAGCAAAAGCCACACGAGGAAGCAAAGCAGAACAAGGAATTCATTCCCCACTTCCCATGGCAGGCAGGGGCTCAGCCGTCCCCAGGACAGCAGGGAGGACGAAGGCCATCACTCCAAATGTCCTCCCCTTCCTCCTTCTTTCCCCCTCTTCATCCCCTGAGCCTGCCATTGATGGCCTGGGATGCCCCTGGGGGGTCAGTTGGGGTCAGCTGTCCTGGCTGTGTCCCTTCTCCCAGCTCCTCACTGGAGGGGTGAGGAGCAGAAAGAGCCTTGACTGTGCAAGCACAGCTCAGCAATAACAAAAACATCCCCAGGTTACCAACCCCGTGTTCAGCACAAAGCCAAAACACGGCCCTACAGTGGCTACTGGGGAGAAAATTAACTCCATCCCAGTCAGAAGCAGTCCACCAAGGAGCCATCCTGGGCTCAGGGACATCCCTGCACCTCTCCTGAGCCTGACCCAGTGAGCTCCTCCTGGCTCAGCCTCAGTGCTGGCAGCTGAAGGGTTTAGTTGAACCTGGAGCTGACATTTAGGACAGAACCCTACTGGGGCGTGCCCCGTGTGCCCTGGAAGCTCCGCTGGAAATATTACAGGGAACTTCTGTCTTAAGCCACCCTTTTAGGGCCTGGCCTCATCTGCCGTGTTTTCCCGGAGCTGGGAATGGGGAGGGAGGATGGCTGCAGGCTACAACCCATCACGGGACATTCACTAGGGACAACAACCCTACTGACAACAGAAATGGGCCCGGGGGCAATTACCAGGACCGGGCTGTGAGGAACAGACAGCTCAGCCCTGCTGCGACACCAGAACTGACAATTTCCAGCTGGAGAGGTTTAGGAATAGCCCCGAGTCTTCCCCCATTGATACCATTATGTGCCATTAGGGTCACTGTCTTATTTTGCAGGGTTTAAGTAAAATAAATAAGGTTTAATGATGCTGCTGCAGTCCAAAATCATCACTGGTGCTACACTCACACAACCAAAGCAACACTGAGGGGAATATGGGTGACTTTTTTGAGAGCTGCCAGGGGAATATCAGCGTGGAAAATGGGTGAGGCTGAGATTTTGGGAGCTGCCAGAGGAATATCAGCGTGGAAAATGGGTGAGGCTGAGATTTTGGGAGCTGCCAGGGGAATATCAGCGTGGAAAATGGGTGAGGCTGAGATTTTGGGAGCTGCCAGGGGAATATCACCATGGAAAATGGGTGAGGTGGGGACTT